>JAVYIG010008883.1:0-84335 GCA_035222895.1 Strongylocentrotus droebachiensis | reverse complement strand
CTCCTACAGCGATGGAGGTGCTACATAAATGGTCTTTGTTTCCCCTTTTCAAAGAATACTTCCACCTGTGTATCATGGAGTGCATGAATGAATAATGATTACATAACTTTCATGAGCACGTATCCATTTTTGTCTCCGCGTATTTCACAATTTGTTCTGCAATGACCTTTATCTGCTCATGCTCAGACTGCAACTGTGAACTGGCTTATTATCCACATTGTACTCTGTTCATTATTGCATATTTGAAATAATACCTCTCTCCTTTTGAGTTTTCTTGTTCGTTGAATAATCCAACTGTGTACATTTTTTCCTCTTTATCAAAGGAGAAATTGAATTTTAAGTGGAAAAGGAAATGATATAACAGGGGACAAGTAATAACATTAGACTTGCGGCACTTGCCCCATCCACAAAATATGTTGTATATAAGAGATTATATATTTATTATACAGATGATCATAGTAATGTTTTGTTTTTAATGATGTGGATTTTCTACATGTTGATGGTCTACATGTATTTGCATTTGGGATGGATTGGGATGTGATAGTGAAAGAGTGATTTGAAACGGGTTCAGACTGATTATAAATTATGATCTATGTGTATCATTAATGCTCCTTACAAATGCTAGGTTGAAAGTAAATGTGAGGTGCATGCTATCACGGACTCAAGATTATAAACTATGTGAATTGTTTTGTAATAATGATGATTTGCATTACAATGTATTGTTTGAAAGTAGATCAGGGATATCGCCATAATCATTTTATTTGGGGGAGGGGTGAATCAACTCGACAAAACAATCAACAGTTTTCCAGTTTTCCTACTCCAAACAAAAGGGAGAGAGTTTATCACTGTTTGCAATACACACTGTATGAGTTCCAACGAGGCAATAGAAAGTCGAGTTTTCAGAATTTAGTTCAAAACTTAGAAAAGAGGATTAAAGACTCCCTCCCTCTCCCTTCTGTTGCAATGCTCCTTGCAAAAATTAACTTGATCCAACCCCATCGCATTAACTGATTGAGTTAATGTTAATTGAGACTGAAGATACTCTTGAAAATGTATTCTTTATTGGGAAGGTTGTGCTAGAAGTCTGTTGAACTCAATGCAAACTTTTTTTATTTTATTTATTTATTTTTGTTTATATCCAGCGACTGTCTGTTGTAGTTTTATAGCCTTTTTTTTTCTTTCTTTGCAATTTGCAAAGCTCAAATATCAAGTTGTGTGATGTATTGTACAATATGTATATATGCAATTGAGTTTTCTTACTAAATAAATCTACTATTGAAGGTAAAAATGTCCTGGTATGCGTCATTTATGTAGGATATCCATTGGTGGGATAGATTTGTATAAGAGTAGATAATTTTTGCTATATATACATGTACAGGCTAATTCCTGCGCAACCTAATTTTCATACCCTTTACAAAAGTGAGCAGTGCTCACCCAAGCATGAATTATTTTCAGATATTTTGGTGTCATATGAGAGTTAAGTTTATGAGCTTTCCATACGTTGAAAACTTTCCCCCAGAATCTTATATTTTTAATTCGGCAGCCATTTCAAAAGTGTATAGTTTTTTGGGGGACACACGGTTTATAGCAGTTTCTAGAGAGTGGATATATATTTTAGTACAATGAACAACTAAGTTATTCATACCCTTAACAAGTTTTGCAATTTCTATGTATGTGAAAATTAATTTGTCCCCATTTAACCTTTACTGATGAGCATGTGACATGTTAAAGCTTGCATCTAAACGTATTCAACAAAGGCCCTAATTCATCCAGTAATCCTATCATTCTTGAGTTACGAAAACCATCAAATTTACAAGGGGTATGAATGATTTAGTTAACTGTATGGATATGTATGTACGGGGTATGTAGCAGTTTCTAGAGAGTGCGAAAAAGATAACAATACTTCTTGTTAAAGGTATTACAAAGTTTTGGTAAATTTGAAAATTGGCTGGATAGTGATTCTTTACAATTTTGATATATCTGGATGCCCCTATGGATGTATTATAAGCACTAAAGAATTTAGCCCCTAAAACACTTCTGCTTTCGAGAAAAATTGAATATACAAATTTACCGGTGCTCCCGGTAAATTTTGATTAATTTCAAATAGCGCCTACGACCACACGATGGTAGCTGCGACCACGAAAATCTCAGAATATGTAGTTGTGATATATATACTCCAAACGGTAATAGCAAATCGGTCGATTTTATTCAAAGAACATTGTTTTATAGCCAAATTAATATATTGACCTTGAGAGGGCGCTATACAACAAAAAGAGTTTATTAGTTACAATTTCATCACTTTAGGTTCGATTCAACCGCGACAACGATCACTGAATATTGTAGGATCGCATATGCTTCCAATATGTTCATTTGAACCGAATTCATGACCCCATACCAAAACTTTGTATTACCTTTAATACTCTTTTCCATACACATTAAATGAAAATCCAACCTTCACACACAACTACAGAACTCTAAAAGAAAGCAGTAAATCAGAGAAGCGGACTGGTGAAAGCTTGAATGAAATTAGATAAACAATTTTAACATTTTGAATTTGTCCAATTTGTAATTACGTTAGGCCTAAAAACAAAAGATGCTGTATTGCCCTTTGCGACCTACCCCAAAATTTGGAAATCGACGGTCGGCTTATTAAAAAAGGTTTGTGTTTTTTTTAAACCGTTTTTTAGAAGAAAACTGAAAAATATCAGCCGAAAGAGGGAATATAAAAATTAAAAAAAAGAAGAAGATTTCCACCTAAAGGGCAATACACAGTGGCGGATCCAGGGGGGCACAGGGGGCACGTGCCCCCCCCCCCCCCCCGCTCTGGCCAAAAAAAAAAGGGAGAAAAGGAGAGGAAAAAGAAAAAAAGGGAGAGAGAAAGAGAAGAAAAGAGGGAGGAAAGAAAAGGGGAGAGGAGAAAAGGGAGGGGAAAGGGAAAGAGATAGGAGAGAAAAGGCGGAAAGACGGAGGAGAGAAAAGGGGAAAAAGGAGAATAACGAGAAGGGAAAAGAAAGAAAGGGGGATGATATTATAAGAAGGTGTTGTTTTTTTACCGGGTAAGGGGCGGGGGGGGGCATGCAATTTTAAGTCGAACATGAATAATACCAACGATTTTATCTCCTTTATAACTTCTAACTTCTAACTTAGTCTTGAATTAATTTTCCGATATACCTATTCTAAGTGCTCTTTCAGCATGCAGATTGTCTCCGCCATTAATCCTGCCACAGTTGCTGGTTTCATTGTTATATTATTTTCTGTCATCCCTGTGGCCGCGAAGTCTATCCGTTTCGCATGCACTTTTTTTCCATCGCCTACATGTAATGCTTATTGCTTCCAGTTTGCAAACGATCCCAGTGGCGGATCTGTGGGGGGAAGGGGGAGGGGTTAGGGGGTTTAAACCCCCCCCCCCCCCCCGGGCCCCCTTGGGCTGCGAAGTGAAAATGTGATGTGAATAGAAAAACGCCATCATGTGTCCAGACCCACACAGTATCCGTATCGCCATCGGGTCAAACCCCAAACTGTTACTTGATTTAAAAAGACGTTATCGTACGTGCACTGCTTTTTATGGTCTCCATTGTGTTAGTAGATGCCAGGAAAACATCACTTACGGGGGTTCAAAATAGCAACAACAAAAATCGCCTCGCCGCTACGCGGCTCGGACTTTGAGACTCGTGGACGATGCTCCGCATCATCATTGGGTAGATCGAACCCCCCTCAAACTGTTACTATTAAAAAAAGACGTTATCATGAACTGCTGTTTATGGTCTCCATTGTGTTAGTAGATGCCAGGAAAACATCACTTACGGGGGTTCAAAATAGCAACAACAAAATCGCCTCGCCGCTACGCGGCTCGGACTTTGAGACTCGTGGACGATGCTCCGCATCATCATTGGGTCGATCGAACCCCCCTCAAACTGTTACTTGATTAAAAAAGACGTTATCATGAACTGCTGTTTATGGTCTCCATTGTGTTAGTAGATGCCAGGAAAATATCACTTACGGGGGTTCAAAATAGCCCCTCCAAAATCGCCTCGCCGCTACGCGGCTCGGACTTCGCGGCTCGTGGACGATGCTCCTTGTCGTCATTAATTGGGTCAACCCCCCCCCCCCCCCCTTAGCAAAAAGCCAGATCCCATCATCCGACCCTGGATCTCTACTCTTTGAGGGGGTAGGAAAAAGCAATTTTACGTCATATTACTCCAGGAAGTGCCTAAAAATGCACCTAATGTGGTTTTAAAATTGCAAATGCTTCCTACTCAGGGAGGGGGTTCTCACCCCCTCCGAGACCCACCCCCGCTTGGTCGCTCCGCTCCCTCGCCGCTGACGCCTCCTCCATCGTTTTTCATATATTTCACCCCATGCGATTTTGTGCCCCCTCCCCCCCCCCCCCCGGTAAGAAATTCCTGGATCCGCCACTGATACAACATCTTTTTTTGTTTAGGCCTTACGTATATGGACTTCTCAAATTGACTTAATCGGTAATGTCACAAAAGGAAGTGCCGGACTATTTACCCATTTGTTGCAACACACAAATTTATTAAAATTCCAGTTTCTAAAGGTGTTTTGAGGGAGCTTCTTTTCTTTTTTATTAAAATAATTTTGAGTAATGCCCCGGCAAGAGAGAAGGCACTTTGGAGAAAAGGAGAAATTAATAATATTTATATACACGACAAAAAGAGAGTCGCTAATCACAGACCAAATTGCCAATTTGAGATTCGCTGGATTTTGTTATCTCATATTTCAAACATTCTTAAAGGTAATACAAAGTTTTGGGAAATTGTGAAAATTGGCTGGATAGTGATTCTTTACAATTTTGATATATTTGGATGGCCCTGTGGATGTATTATAAGCACTAGAAAATTTAGCCCCTAAAACACTTCTGCTTTCGAGAAAAATTAATATCAAAATTTACCGGTGCTCCCGGTAAATTTTGATAAATTTCAAATAGCGCTTACGGCCACACAATGGTATAGCTGCGACCATGAAAATCTCAGAATATGTAGTTGTGATATATAATTTCCAAACGGGAATAGCCAATCGATCGATTTTTTTTGTCAAGAAACATTGTTTTGCTATACAACATAAAGAGTTTATTATCACAATTCCTTAGACTCGATTTCAACCGCGACAACGATTACTGCATATTGTAGGATCGCATTATGCTTCCAATATGTTCATTTGAACCAAATTCATAGAACCTTACCAAAACTTTGTGCTTCATGAATACCCGTCAACGAAAATAAGAAAAGATGACAGCGAAAGAAATGGCTGACAATGAGAAGATTAACAATCAATTGAAGATGACGAAACTATTAAACTTATGGAAGCAATTAATTAAATGATTGATTGATGATACATCCATTCATTTAAAACATGGTTTAAAAAAAAACAGTTCAGCTACTTAAAAGGTGGGTTTAAAAAAGGGTCGTGTAACAACAAATTAAAGATGGGGTTATGTAACAACAAGTTACAGATGAAATATAAATACATGTCAAATATGGCAAATATCAGCAACAAATCTACTCACTGACAGTTGTATAACCAAAAGTATTGGATAACAGAACACACACATCAATTTACATGTTTAAAGAATAGGAAAATAATGCTATCAAGGTTAAAATAGTAGAAAATAGTCCGGGGCAGGGGTGGGGCGGCCGGGGTAGTCAGATAAGTTTAACGGGGTGTGCCGCTGAAGCCTCGAAACCCCTATTCATTATAAGGGTCAGGGGCGGATCCAGGAATTTCTTGCCGGGGGGGGGGGGGCACACGGTGGGAAAGAGATTGGCCGGGGGGCACGCCCCTGTTTTTCAGTAAATTTTGGGCGAATTTAGGGCTGATTTTAACATATTTTTTTTTGGCCGGGGGGGGGGGGGGGGGGGGGCACGTGCCCCCTTTTTACCCCCCTGGATCCGCCACTGAGGGTCATTTCGGGGAATTTTTGACGTTACAAAAAAACGGAACCATGTTTAGTTAAAATTTTTGTGAAAAATGAGACCCATGTTTATATAGGGACTTTTTGTAAAAATTGACCCATTAGAGCGGC
Organism: Strongylocentrotus droebachiensis; assembly: GCA_035222895.1. NCBI lineage: Eukaryota > Metazoa > Echinodermata > Echinoidea > Camarodonta > Strongylocentrotidae > Strongylocentrotus > Strongylocentrotus droebachiensis. The sequence goes on along the minus strand of JAVYIG010008883.1, from coordinate 78,292 downwards.
ACCGCTCCGCCAATATGTGAGTACCCCCCCCCCCCCCCCCCCCCACCACCTCGGGAAAATAGTTACTATAGCTAGACTACTGCGACAAAGGGACTCACTCACTGAGGGGCTACTTTGCATTCTTGGGATGTTTAAAAGGGAAATTCATTCTGATATAAGTTGATTTTGATAGAAGCAGAAATGAACGAGAAATGCAAATTTCTTGTGGAAGTTTGAGTAAACTCCGTCGACAAAAATGAAAAAAATATTAACTTTTTAAACACAATTCAAACACTAAATCGCAACTATGTGACTTATTTTGCGAGCTACTCTCCAATTTGCTCTGTATAGAAAATTTCATTAAAACATTATTTCTATTTTCTTATATTAGTTATTGATGACGGAAAGATTTGTTTCATGCAATGGTTGTACAAAAATAATATTTGCAATAAATGATATCTATAGGGTGAATGTACGATTGACATTCTTTTAAAGAGAAATATTATATTTTGAAGATTTTCATAGACAGGGAAAATGGCAGGGAGCTCTCAAAATACGTCACAGATTTTCCAATCGCATCTTCATAAATTCATAACCTTATTCTTATCGGTTTGTGCTCAAACTGTCACCGACCTGATCCTCTCATTTTCTGCTTCTATAAAAAAAAAAAAAAAAAATAGGGGGGGGGGGGACCTTCCCTTATAAAATAAGTGATACATTTAAAGTTCGATGATGTTGATCACCTTTTATTTTTAAGTGAAACCTAACCGGCGGCAGAAATAAACAACATAAACATATACACAAAACAAATAAATAAATACACCAACCGTGCACAACAATTACACATCATGCACAAAAAAGGGGAATATTCCGCCTCTCATAGTAACATCGCGAAATGTAGCTAGGTAGCTTTCCATAGATCGTGTGACGTTGTTGATGTTGACACATCATTTTCGACATCTTGTTTTGCAAAAAAGGGACATTTCTGTCAGCAGTGAGTATTTTTCCTTTCGTGTCATTTGAAAGTTTATTATTTTGTGGTTTAGGGGAGCCATCCTTTTTAACCAAAAGACGATAAAATGAGCCCAGTCGGCTAACTTTTTAAAATCATAATGTTAATCGCAGGTCATATTCTGCATCCGTCTCGAATCTAGTTGTACCAGCGCACTCTCGTCCTTTTTGCCCCCAGCCTAGCGGGGATGTACTCGCGCAACAATCCGTACTGTTGCCTTCCGGGTGGCGACATTTTAAAACATAACCTAGATCTAGACATCCTAGGACTAACGCCGCATATTAATATTTGAATTAGGTCTATCTAGATTTAGTACTAGTAATTTGCGTTGGTACGGTGTGGTGGAGATCAAACTTGAATTGGCCAGATTGTGAACTAATTTAACGTAGATCTAGACTTCTAACGTTAGACTAAGTATAGGTCTAGACCCTACTTCACTCTAGGTCTATCAGCATCAGCATCAGTATACGGAAGTGTGAGGTGATCCTGTTGAAACTTCCGGTCGTTTCATTGAGTGGTGCTTCCTTCAAAAAATGAAACTGAACTATTTTTGCTCGCATGGCGGGTGGACGCACATATAAATTTTATGGAAGCATTTGGTGCTGAGAGGACTAGTGCTTGTCCAATCTAATCTTGAAAGAAGTGTGTCGCAAGATGTCGGTGAAAGATGAGACGCTCTATTAAATTCGGCTGCGCCTCGTTGAATAGAGCGTCTCTTATCTTTCACCTCATGCAAAATATTGTACCATTGCACGAATAAACACCATTCACTATTTGTATACTAGCGCATGACGTATTGGTTTCTCTGAGCCAATCAAATGCAGCAGTAGGATGGCTAGGTTAGGTTAAAATAAGACGCTTCCGGGTGGCGTCATATAATGATGAACCCCTTTCAAACCAAGCACTTCCCCGGGCTCCACCTCAGCTCCACCGAGGCCACCTCAACTTCAACAGGGAAGTGTCCAGTTTGAAATATGGCTCGGACAAACTCCTTTGGGAACTTTTCCACCTACTACCGTAAGTACTATTATAGGTGAAGAACTTCATGTAACTCCATCAAGTAAATATCAATTATCAAGGGTCTACTTGACAAATGAAATTAATCGATCAGCGAAATACAAGGGGAACGAAAGATATAAGAACGAGATTCATCTGAATTTTCTTTTTGTGACAGAAAGTAACGATCATTGTTAACTTTTATACTTCTTGTCTTCTTCATCTTTGATTCCCCCATAGCGTGCCTGTCTGTGTACAATGTATGTGTCTTGATCAAAGATAAACAGCAATCATGGACAGAACAAACAGAAAAGAACTTTTAGAAATGGCGGAGAAACAGAAAGAGGAGTTAGATCGGTACAAGGGCAGATTAAGAGGTAAAGCTTACATTATATTTAAATATTTTGAGCTTATAACTTGATAATTATTGGGACCATCAACATGTCAAGCCTCAATGATGGCCCTTTTATCCTTGTTATTTTATATGAATTAATTTAATGTTAATTGTATTTTACCTTAAAATGCTTTATAGTTATTTTATACATGTATATTTTAATGTTTTACATTTTTCATAAACTGAATAATAAATAAATAAAGAACTAAAAGAAACATATAATATAGGCTCACATGAAAAGCCATACACTAGAACCTTTGCTTTAAAGTTACCAATCAGCTCCAAAATATTTGCTCTGTATTTTAGGGATCTCTCATCGTTGTACCATATTCAAGATAGGCACTTCAGATATTACTTCTATGAAGAGTTATTACAAGTTTATACACTCACAATTAACCTAAAAGGGACCTGTGAATAGGCTACTTGACCGCTTTTATGATCTTAGCAGCTTGCATGGAATACCGGTAGGGCCTGCACGTCTTAATCCACTGACCAAATTGCCAATTTGAGATTCTCACAAATTTAGTGATTTCATATTTCAAACAGTCATTACTTTCTTTTTATTGGTCTGATTTATTTCAAATTTTCCATTCTGTTTCTTTTATTTTTTCTGCTCTCATGCAAATTACAAAGGTTGGATTGCATTCTGACTTATGATCATGAGATACAAATACAATAATATGTGAAAAGTTTACAAGCGCTATGATACAGTGACTGTTCACAGTGCTAAAAAAGTGCCAATACTGCATTGTATTGTATTGTGAATGTTATAGCTTGTCTTTAAAGATAAACTTTAGTACTGGTAATGCGATTGCATTGTGAAAGAAAAGGTGTGGAAAGGATCAGAAACAGTTGATCATGTACATGTAGCATGTAAGTATTGGTGTGCACTGCAAGGTTCTGGAGTCATCAAAATCATAATAAATTTGACCGAGTCTTGGTAAAGTAACAAGCACTGTACACAGAAAGCTACATGTATACATGTATATGGGACAACACACATGGTGTCTGGGCTAGTACTACCTTGATTTCCGTGTCTTTCTATGCTCATTACTCAGCCAGTATACATTTTCTTTCAAAATTGTTTGGCACATGTCATTTATTTGTAATCTTGAACATTCAGTGTAAGTTTCGTTTGATTCTGTGAGAATTAATTTTCTTTTTTTTACCAGAACTGGAGTTTATCTTTAATGTTTGATTTCTTGAAGACCTTGTTAAATAAGTGCCAATATCACATTGTATTGTATTGTGAATGTTAAGCTTAAAGCTCAGTAAACATATAGAAATTTCATTACATTTTTTTTCTTGAAGACCTTGCTGTGGCATACCGGAGTCTTGTGAAGGAGAAAGAAGCTTTGGAAGCAAGTGTGAAAGCCTTGACCGCTCCTAATCAGACCAGAGATACCAATGCTTCTGCAGAGGCTCAAGATGGTGATACACAGGTACAGTACCGGTCAGCATTCATTAACTACTGCTTTATACATGTAGATGCTTTAGAAGCAAGTGTGAAAGCCTTGACCGCTCCTAATCAGACCAGAGATACCAATGCTTCTGCAGAGGCTCAAGATGGTGATACACAGGTACAGTACCGGTCAGCATTCATTAACTACTGCTTTATACATGTAGATGCTTTAGAAGCAAGTGTGAAAGCCTTGACCCCTCCTAATCAGACCAGAGATACCAATGCTTCTGCAGAAGCTCAAGATGGTGATACACAGGTACAGTACCGGTCAGCATTCATTAACTACTGCTTTATACATGTAGATGCTTTAGAAGCAAGTGTGAAAGCCTTGACCGCTCCTAATCAGACCAGAGATACCAATGCTTCTGCAGAAGCTCAAGATGGTGATACACAGGTACGGTACCGGTCAGCATTCATTAACTACTGCTTTATACATGTAGATGCTTTAGAAGCAAGTGTGAAAGCCTTGACCGCTCCTAATCAGACCAGAGATACCAATGCTTCTGCAGAGGCTCAAGATGGTGATACACATGTACAGGACCGGTCAGCATTCATTAACTACTGCCGGCCGAGATATGATTATTTACATCTGTGGACCGACCTTTAACGTCACCATCCGAAAGACTTGACTCAGTTTCGAACCTACTGAATCAGTTTGTAACTTCCATTGTTAGCTGGATTACAGGTGCATGCCACAACCCCCTGTTGTAGCGCCTATTTATATACCGGTAGTATTTACATGTATATATATCAAACGCTGAATGAATTTATAGCTCATAAATTGCATTACTTATACTTATAAATTTCAATAACTGTATTTAATATCTTACATGATTTGTGTATTCAGATTATCTTCTTCTTCCTTAATTTCTTATTTAGTCATTATTATTATCATTTATAGTGTAGTAGTTATTATGAGTAGTAGAAGTAGTAGTATTAGTAGTAGTAGTAGTAGTAGCAGTAGTATTAGTAGTAGTATTAGTAGAAGTAATAGAAGTATTAGTTGTAGTAGGGTTAGTAGTAGAAGTAGGAGTAGTAGTAGTAGACATAGAAGAAGTAGTAGTAGTAGTAGACGTATTAGTAGTAGTAGTAGTAGTAGTAGACGTAGTAGTAGAAGTAGTAGTAGTAGTAGACGTAGTAGTAGTAGTAGTAGGAGTAGTAGTAGTAGACATAGTAGAAGTAGTAGTAGTAGTAGTAATAGTAGTGTTATTGTTATTATCATCATTATCTTTGTCCCCCCTCCCCCTTCACAGGATGAAGGTGATGGTAATGGAGAGGGAGATGGAGGGAACATAGCTCAGCTTCGTCAGCAGATCACTACCCTAACCCTATCCCTATCAACCGTCAGCGAACAGAAGTCAAAGATGGAGACAAACTTTCAAGACGACAAGAAGAAAATGAGGGTGAGTATATTTTTAAATAGATTTTACAAACATGAGGTGGTATTCCAAAACTATATTAACTTGAATGTTGGTAAAAAGATTTCAGTTGTCATAGCAAATTTAAATTTTTACAAGACATCAGCTATTCTTTTCACAATAAGAGAGATAACTAGTGCTTGTTCTGCGTAATTTCAATTTGTAATTTTTTTTTTTTTTTCATGAGCATAAAAGATCACATGGTTTCGAGAAAACAGTCGGAGGCCCATTGGAGCCATAATTAGTAAGATGACAATTGGACCAGGGCAAAAGCTGAAGAGCATTTCAAGAGAGAAATAGATTGAATCCAAAATGCTATATAAAAGCAGTTCAGATTTATCAGAACTATTTTTGTAGACAAACTTTAAAAAAGATTGCTAGAAATGAATAATATTGAAAAGCACTACTCACATTCGGACAGCATGCTATATGGATGCCTGTGGGTTGGGACGAACTGCAACGTTTTTGTTACTTTTGTTGATTCTCAGCTCATTTTTCTACCATTTATGTATGGCAGATTTTTAATGTTTACCGGGTATGTAGATTTGAAAATTTGGTGTTCTTTCGAATTCCCAGATTTCAAGATTGTATCCTTTTCCCCATTTTTCTTTAATTTTGTTTGTTGTAGCAAGAGCAAATGGATGCCCTTCAAAAAGTGAATGAAGAGAAAGACAATCTGCAGTCAGTAGGAGAACAACTCACACAGCAACTGGCAGAGGTAATTATAAACTGAAAAGATTATGTTTTGTTTTCCTAGTAATGTTTACATTATAAACAGAAGTCATACTTTTCAAACATTAATATCCCAACCAACCATTATTCTACATTTGCCACTCTCTACCCAGGTGCTTAATGGGTACCAGGTAGGGTGTGAACGCTGATGTGGTCGGATTCAGAGTTGTATCTTGTCTCACTGAATTCCTTATATGATACAAAATACACGATGGGAATATAGTTGTGTTCAGTGTACCTTTCAAGGAGGATGCAAGTTGTTGGGTCAGTCAGTAAGCCTAGGCGTCTGCCTGTTAAAACAAAACAAAAACAAAAGTAACTCTTTGAGGTTGTGCTTTTGCTCCAAAGCTTTTGAATAACCTACTACTAGACATACAAAAAGCCTCAACTGCTGCTGTCTTCAAAGTTTTGTTGAAGAAGCACTTGTTTTCAGGAGCATTTTTAAATATTGTTATTGTGTGGTTCTAAAGTAGCACTGTTAGGAGTTTTGTTTTCCTTACAGCGCAGTTGAGTATATTTATATAGAAGCTGCGCTACATGAATTGATCTAGTTATTTTTATTATTATAATGATAATGAAATTGCAGTAGGCGTGATAGCTCATTCGGTAGAGCAGTGGTCTTGTAATCTGGTGACCCGGGTTCGAAACCAAGTCAATGCGCTAGTGCCCTTTGGTATGGTATTAATCCTCAATATCAGGTCTCTAAGATTTAAAGCCATCGGTCTTCAGGTTGCTTACTAACAAGCATTTATTGCTTTCTTAGCTGTCAGGTGAAATAACCACCACTATCTAATGTACAAATGTAATTTTGAATTGTGTCCAATGCTTTTACAGACGAAAGCAAAGCTGCGAGTCCACCAGCAAGAGAGAGAATCAGATAATCTGAACAATGCTGCCATGATGAGAGAACTACAGAACCTAGTCAGCAGAGAAAGGACAGAGAAAGAAAAACTAGAAAACAAGGTCAGATTATCTTAATATTTGTAACACACTGAAACCTGTCTATAAAGACCACCCGAGGGAGACAGGAAAAGTGGTCTCTATAGACAGGTGGTGTTTATGTACAGGTTCCTTTATAAGTACCGTATTTGCCGGCGTAAAGGCCGCACCGCCGTATAGGCCGCACCCCCAACTTTGACATTTCGTAGAGGAAAAAAAAAAAAAAAAAAAGAGAAAAAAAAAACGGACCAAACAAAATGATCGTAATTTTCTTGTAGAACACTCTTTTTTTTTTACAAACTATACCAAATTCATCAATATTCTTATAAATCAACAAGAAGTTAACCTCAAAAATGATCATAATTTAGCAGATCTTCATCGACTTTTAAGCTAGTACTGTATCGTACGCAGATTTGGTATCCTACAATACCCCTTCCTCGATGTGGGGTGTAATCCGAAATAGCATTTTTCGACCTGCGCAGTTGCGTTGCGCGGCAGCTAGCTCCGTAACCGTAACTGCCTGTCCCTTTGTTTACTTTTTGGCGATGCAATGGTACGGACTTAGATCTAGATCTATCGGCAGATATTATTAGAAAAATAAGTTTTTTCGTCTTCATGTCAACTATGCAACATAAAATTGTCGGTAAGTTGTGTGGAGTTATTCTAGAATTGTCCTGTACCGTTGTCTAGTCATGCTACCGTTCCTATAGTCCCATACGTGCAAATGGACGTGATGTTTTGACCGCTGAATTTTGTTGTTGTTGCGTATACGCCGCACCCCGACTTTTTGATTTTTTCTCACCCGAAAATACTGCGGCCTTTACGCCGGAAAATACGGTACATGTTTCAACGAGAAACATTTTCAAGGTTATATAAAGACTACTCAAGGGAGACAAGCAAAGGGGTCTATATAGCCAGGTGGTCTGTATGTACGGGTTCATTTAGTACAGGTTTCTACGAGAATCCATTTTCAAGGGAAACAAACAATGTGGTCTTTGTAGACAGGTGGTCTTTCTAAACAGGTGGTCATTAAAGCAGGTTTGACTGTATATTAGAAATAAGAGTTGTACAGTGAAATCTGCTTTAGCGACCAGCTGTATACAAAGACCACCTAACTATTAAGACCATATTAAAACAATTCCCTTGACAATCTTTTCTTATAGAAACCTGTACTAAATGAACCTGTTCATAAAGACCACCTGGCTATAAAGACCACTTTGTTTGTCTCCCTTGAGTGGTCTTAATATACAGGGTTTACTTTAGGAGTAGAAGAAGAAAATGAACGTATTGTAGCAAAAATTAGAGACATACTAAATCTTTTCGTCTTGTACTCATCAGAGAAAATTGCAAGATTGAACAAAAAGCTGAACGATATGAATGGGCTGGTGTATCAAAAAAGCAAACTGATATGCGACTGATAACAGCAGACAATGAGCACAATTTACTGAAGAATCAAGAATGCGCTGAACAATACTCTTCATCTTGGTTCACAGTTCTCAGCTGAGCCAGAAACTTCGCTCATCTCTGCATGCTGGAGCTGCCTTTATTCAGGTCACTGACCCTATTCTGTCCCGAGAGAGAGAGTTCTTGGGGACTAGGGTGTTATTATTGCTGGACCATTGTTTTCATGCAACAGCTGGCATTAAGACCGCTCTCCAGCAGCCAATCACAGCCTGTTTAATTTCTTCGCGTGCTTTGTTCCTTTAACTTCTGTTTGTATTGTCAGATTTTTGACCTTCTGTTAGCTAGGTTCTTGCAATTTACTCTGATGAGGGCAAGATGAAAGCTTTAGTATGACTTAGTATTCATTGCTATTCATTGTTATATTCCACATACGGTACTAAGAATCTTGCTCTACGATTGGTCCAAAGTAAATCATGTGATGAAAGATCTACACAGTGCAACGCACTTCTCCCATGAGAATACGCTGCGTATTATTCTCCTCTTTAAGCGCTTTTATAGTAAGCAAACTTTGGCCACGCGCGAACTATATTGTCACACCGTCATACTGCATGCACTGTACGTATTACATAAAGTAATATGTAATTTATTACTAATCTCTGTTTCCATCTCTCATAATATTCAATATTGTCTTTTTTTTAAATGTTATTTTCCACAGATCTTTGATTTAGAAGAATCGGTTATGCGCCTCAGGTCAGCTCCAGATAAGTAAGTTTTCCTCCCTTTTATCTACCCTAACCTGTCATAATGGGTACCTCTCTCATTAGACCATCTTTTTCTTCTACTAGGACTCTTCAAAGGGCTCTACAGCCCATCTTGAAGATGAAATACAGATTGCAAGCAGTGTATCCCCCCCCCCCCCCCAAAAAAAAGCGAGAAAATGGAGAAAGATGAGAAATGAAGATGCCTGGACTATCTCCCGCTCCCAATATAAAGCCTTGCAAACCAGCATTTCATTTTATGAGTAAGACTGGTGCCCCCCCCCCCCCCCCCATCTTTCCATCGCCACCTCCCCCCAATGGAGAGCTAGGGTTAAGGTTAACTCACTTGTAACCCAATTGATCCAGGATTATTCAGTCTTTAGACCCTTGTTCCTATTCATGGTTTCCTTTGATTGGGGTTGTCATCATATTTATCTGGGTCATTTTTCCACCATTTCTCAAGATTAGGGTTAGGGTTTCCATTGCCCCGTCAGTGCAGGAACTTATGCTTCGCCACAGTGCAGAGCGGCAGTTACATATACATGTACATGTATGCAGTCAGATGGGGTTACTGCTATTTTTACCGTACATCACGAAAATAGTTGTTTTGTTTTCAAGATCTCTGGTTGGATTTGCTAATGTCAGTGATTTTGCCTGTTTCTTGTTACTTACTAGAGCCCTTTTGTTAGCTTTCCAGAGTAACCTTCATTCGTTCTAATGCTGAATCGCTCACTAGTCTTATGTTTATTTTTTTCACCGTTCCTCTCAAGAAGATAAGATATTAAACGTATCTCCTACGACCTTTGACATTCTGCACTAGGTCGGTAGAGTATGAAGGTCACATTGAGCGCCTCTCAAGAAGATAGGATATTAAACATGTCTTCTATGACCTTTGACATTCTGCACTAGGTCAGTAGAGTATGAAGGTCACATTGAGCGGCTTTCCAAGGAACTGGGCGTGGTCAGAAACCAGCTGTATGCAGCGGAGGAGGCGGCGCGGAGACCCCCTCCTCTACTCCTACAGCTCCAGAAGGACATGGCAGAAATGAAGGTATGTAGATGCGGTCAGTGGTCGTTGGGATACACACAGCAGAGCTGCCAACCATTCCGTTTTTGCCTGAATTACTGTTTTTTCCTCCAAATTACGGTATTACGTTTTTTCTACATAAATTAAGTTTTTTTAATTTTTTTTATGTGTGTATGGGTACATACCGCACATCAAACAACTGCCCTAATATGTTAATTTGATCACAAATTCAATAGAAAACTAAGTTTAAAACATACTTGAAGAGAAAAATATTATCAAAAAGAATTATCTGTCCATGTTTATTTACTTTTCGGAGACATGACCATTTTTTCAGAAAGTGTGGTAAGTGTAATAGGGCCCTCTTTCCCAAAAATTGTTTCAAATGACAAATTTTCTCTCAGCCAAACAAATTCCACGATTTCAGTAGGTCATAAGTACAGTAATTGTAATTTGTTATTGATAACAAGTTTTAAGAAACGGTGCCCAGGCCCACTAATAATGATCATGTTACAGTCAACCTGTTTATAGTGACCGCCCAAGGGAAACACAAAAAGTGGTCATTGTAGACAGGTTCCTTTAGTACATGTTTCAATGAGAAACAATTTTCAAGGGAAACAAAAAATGTGGTATTTGTAGACTGGTGGTCACTAAAGCAGGTTTGACTATTAATAATGAAGCCCTTGAACATAGGCTCAGAATCAAATGCTGATTGAGCAACAGAAAACAAGAGAAACGGAGGAGGGATTACAGAAGCAATTGTACTAGGGAGGTGTTTCACAAAGCTCCTAAGTAGAACTTAACTCTAAGTTGAACTTAAAAATTATGGACAGCCATTGGAGTCTTAAAATGAAATATATTCAAAAGCAGAAAGTCAAGTATTTTAGACATTTTATAAATTCCACATCCAGAACATGAAATCTCCTTGATGAAAAGAATATATGAATGATTTGAATAAACAATTAATGCCTTCCAAAATAACTTTTACAAAATATTTTCAAAGATGCTTATGGCTTTCCATAATTTTTAAGTCCAACTTAGAGATAAGTTCAACTTAGGATCTTTGTGAAACACCCCCCAGGCCCACTAATATTGATAATAATGTAATTCATAATGAAGCCCTTGAAAATTGTCTGTGTTTTTAGGCTCAGCATCGAATGCAGATTGAGCTTGAGCAGCAGAAAGCGCGAGAGACAGAGGAGAGATTGCAGAAGACGAGGGCAGCAGAGGAGCAGAGAGTAGCCGACTTGGAGTCGAAGCTTTCTGATCTCTCCGATACGGTTGGAACATATGACAGAGGCAGACAACAAGATCAACATGCAATACAGTGAGTTCATGGGATTCTATGTTTTCCTTTTATTTTTTAATGTCATTTGAAAAGTTCTCAGGCATTCATGATTTAAAAAAAAAAAAAAAAAATAATAATCAATGCTTCAACTACACGTACTGGGTCTCAAGGTTTATTTACAACTTCTAAATCTCCGTGCTTTATATCAGATGTACAGAAATTAGGGGATTTCAAGAGCAACATTTGCGTATCAAATCCTTGTAGCCTGGTTTAAATGTATGCTTCTGTAATTGCAAAGGGCACGTCCTGTACACTTTATTCATCATTTAGTTTTTTTTTCTTCTTGTTCTTCCAACTTCAGGAGATTAAAAGAGCGCATCAGTCAGTTGGACCTGGAGAACACTGCCCTAGCGAGGGCAGCAAACAAGTCTACCGTGATGGCCATTAACGAAGAGGAGGATCTGGATAGCGAGGCGTCGGTAGCTGAGATCAAAGAGAGAATCATGAAGCTAAAAGGATTGTTTAAATTGGCTTGCCACAAAGCTGAGAAACCAGTTGATATAGACGGTATGGGGCTACCTAACCTGGGGGGTGTTTCACAAAGATCCCAAGTCGAACTTATCTCTAAGTTGGACTTAAAAATTATGGAAAGCCATTAGCTGAAAATATTTTGCAAAAGTTATTTTAAAATGTTGATTCAAATCATTCATATTTTCTATTATCAAGGGAGATTTCATGTTCTTGATGTGGAATTTATGAAAAGTCTAAAATACTTTAATTTTAGCTTTTGAATATATTTCATTATAAGGCTACAAATGGCTCTCCATAATATTTAAGTCCAACTTAGAGTTAAGTTCGACTTAGAATCTTTGTGAAACACCCCCCTGTAGTCTAAGTTCTCCTCTCCCCTTTATTAAAGAAAAAATTAATTTGCAGGTGAAACATGGATAGTAATTCGAGTCAAAAGGGTGACCTAAACCACCATGCTTTTTAGCAAAAATTCATGGAGGAGTTTGTGTGTACATGTATTTTTGAGTGTATCATTTTATACAAGCATGTCAATTACAACGCTTTAAGGATGTGTGCGCTAAGCGGGGGATTTGTAAAGAGAGGACGTTAAGATTTACATATTTTTCGGGTGACGAACAGCTGCCCGCGCTCATGCCACTAATATTCACTAGCCAAAAAGCTTATCACAGAACCTGTCTCATGAAAATGCATCTGTGTAGAAAATGAATGGGGGAAAAAGTGGGTCAGATTGAAGTGTGTCAGGTGGGTCAGAAAGAAGCAAATGGAAACACCTTGTTTTAAAGATGGACAATATTTTGAGTCAAGAGGGTAACCCTAATAATAATGGTTTCAAGCAGGAACTCATGGAGGAGTTTATTAGTACACACATTTGTTCTGCGTCGTAAGTTAATATAGTCTTATTTCATGGCACCACTGTGTAAATGTATTAAAGATAGACAATGATTTGAGTCAAAAAGGTGACCCTATACACAGTGCTTGCCAGCAGAGACTTATGGAGGGCTTTGGGTGTACACCTATTTGTGTTTGTCTCAACATTGGTCAACTTATATCATAGTTATCCCTTTATCCTTTGCAGATGTTTTAAACATTGACGATTATTCGAGTCGAGAAGGGGACCCTAACCACAGTGCTTGCCAGCAGGAGTTGAAGAGGCTTAAGGAGGAGTTTGAGTCTTACAAGACTAGAGCTTCTAATGTTCTCAAGAACAGAACAACGAGGGTGAGTTTACTGATGGTGTAATGCTGTTCTATTATTTTTTATTTTTCTCTATCTTTGTCTATGTGTGGCACCTTTTCTTATGTCGCCGCATCTCTTTATTCCATCTCTCACTCTTTCTTTTTAATAGTCTTCCCATCTTGCCATTTCTGTCCTGTTTTTCTGAACCCCTCCCTCTTTCTCGTGTTCCTCTTTGCCTGTCTTCCTACCCCTTTTCTGTTATCCCCTTCCTTCTCTCCCTCCCTCTCCCCCCGCCCAATATTTGTTCTCCCCCATCCCACTCTTAACGGCTATCTTTCATTATCTCCTTGTGTCTTTACCATTTCTCATCTGCCTATCTCCTTATCCCTTATATGTTTTCCTCTCCCTTTTCTCCCCCTCTCTTTCTTTCTCCTCTCCCCCTGCACTGATGCTCTTTCTATCTCTCCACCTCACTGATTATCTTTTTTTCTCTCCACCTTTCTCATTCCCCCTCTTTCTGCCTCCCTATCCCTTATCTTTTATATCCTCCCTTTTCTCAACCCCTCTCTCGCTCGCTCTCTCTCTCTCTCGTTTCCTCTCTCTCTCTTCTCTCTCCCCCCTCTCTTTCTCTTGCCCCTCTATGATTCTTGTTCTATCTCCCTGGCTCTTTCCCCATCCCCCTCTGTCTTCCTATCCTTTTCTGTGATCTCCTCCCCCCTCTTTTTTTCCTCTCAATGATTGTTTCTATTTTCCTCTCTATCTATCTCTTTCTTTTCCGCTGTCTCTGTCTCTCTCTGCCTCTCTCCTCTCTCGTCTCTGGTCTCTGTCTCCCTCCCTCTCTCTCTCTGTCTCTCTGTGTATCTCTCTATCTTTTACTGATTCTCTCTCTCTCCCTATCTTTCTTTTTCTCTGTCTCTATCTGTCTCTACTCTCTCTCTCTCACCCTCATTGATTCTCCCACTCTCTCGTTCTCTCTCTCTCTCTCTATCTCTTTCTCTCTGTCTGTCTGTCTCTCTCTCTCTCCACCGTCTCTCTCCACCTCACTGATTCTCTCTCTCTCTCCCTCTATTTCTTTTTCTCTGTCTCTATCTCTCCCTCCTCTCTCTCTCTCTCACCCTCATTGATTCTCTCTCTCTCTCTCTCTCCCTTCCCCCCCCCTCTCTCTCTCCCTTCCTCCCCCCCTCTCTCTCTCTCACCCTCATTGATTCTCTCTCTCTCTCTCTCTCTCTCTCTCTCCCTTCCTCCCCCCCTCTCTCTCTCTCTCTCTCTCACCCTCACTGATTCTCTCTCTCTCTCTCTCCCCCCCTCTCTCTCTCTCTCTCTCCCCCTCACTGATTCTCACTCTCTCTTCCCCCCTCAGGACACCACCCATAACAAGGAGTTAGAGCAGCTCCAGGGCCAGCTAGCAGACATGCGTGAGAGAGTGTCTATCCTGAGGCAGCAGCTGGATGACGAGGAAGCAGCTCACAAACAATCCATTGAAGACTTCCAGCAGCGGGTCGCCAAGATGAAGGACAAACACAAGGTCACTCTAGCTCAGGCAGAAAATGATTATAAGGTCAGCCATCAAAATAGCAACGGAGCAATAATATTAACAACAGCAACAAAAATGATAATAATTATAATACTACTACTACTACTAATAATGATAATATTAATGATAATAATAATAACAATAATAAAGATAATAATATGATAGTTAAATCAAAATAATCATACTACTTCTACTACTACAATTACAGCAACTACTACTTTTAACACTCGTTCAGTTATGGTGCAGCAAAGCAGTGGCAGGTTTTTTCACAAAGACGTAAAGTGTGATATGCTTCGTATTTCTGTATCTTGTAACAGAAGAATCAGGCGTGGTATTTTTGTAGCCGCCCCATATCTGAACAAGCCTTAATCATGATAATACTTTGAGGCTGAAGAAAACGAAGAAGGAGAAGAAGTGCTATATGTTTTGCGGATGTTTAATTAACAGTCAAGTGAAACGCTAAAGGAAATCTCAGTTATATTTGCAAATAAAAAGTAAGGATTTGAACCAATAAGTAGCCTTGGCACTGGTAGTCACATAATGTTTCTGACCGTGGCAGGAACATGACGAAGGCTTCTGAATAATATAAAAGGTCGACCGCTGAGCTTCTTGAGTCATGTTATTCGGAAGAATTGTTTGGAAAATCTTGCACTGACTGGAAGAATAGAGGGGAGGAGGAGTAGGGGTAAAAGGAGGATTCTGTGGATGAGTAGCTTAAGGAGCGGGATTTCTGAAAGTGGAATTGATCTCGGGAGAATGAAATACTTCATAGAATATGGAACAGAGAGTTGTGGAGTTCCATGGTCGCCAACGTATCAGGACATGGCACGTAAAGAAGAAGTCACATAATGACCTCACAAATGATTTATTGCGTCTTTCTCTCTGTCTCTCTGTCTCTCTCACACTCTCTATCTCTCTCAGTTATATTTGCAATAAAAAAAGTAAGAATTAAAAAAAAATAAGTAGCTTTGACACTGGTAGTCACATAATGACCTCACAAATGATTTATTGCTTCTTTCACTCTGTCTCTGTCTGTCTCTCTCTGTTTCTCTCTCACTCTCCCTCTCTGTCTCTCTCACTCTCTCTCTTACTCTCTCTCTCTCTCTCTCTTGCGTCTTTCTACAGCTGAAGGCAGCGGATCTTGACCAGCAGGTCCAGAAGCAACGTGAGCGGACTATAGCCCTTCTAGCTGATAAGGACCAGGTCGTTAATGATCTTAAGATCCAACTGAATCCATCACAGTCCTACCAACATGCACCTCCTCATACCTCCAGGTGAGTGCATCCTTTCTTACATATAAATGGGTATATGGGACTACTAGTGAATTTCTGTGTGCAGAAATAGGTATATAGGACTACTAGTGAATTTCTGTGTGGAGAAATGGGTATATGGGACTACTAGTGAATTTCGGAGTGTAGGAATGGGTATATGGGACTACTAGTGAATTTCGGAGTGTAGGAATGGGTATATGGGACTACTAGTGAATTTCGGAGTGTAGGAATGGGTATATGGGACTACTAGTGAATTTCGGAGTGCAGGAATGGGTATATAGGACTACTAGTGAATTTCTGTGTGGAGAAATGGGTATATGGGACTACTAGTGAATTTCTGTGTGCAGGAATGGGTATATAGGACTACTAGTGAATTTCGGAGTGTAGGAATGGGTATATGGGACTACTAGTGAATTTCGGAGTGTAGGAATGGGTATATGGGACTACTAGTGAATTTCGGAGTGTAGGAATGGGTATATGGGACTACTAGTGAATTTCGGAGTGCAGGAATGGGTATATAGGACTACTAGTGAATTTCGGAGTGTAGGAATGGGTATATAGGACTACTAGTGAATTTCGGAGTGTAGGAATGGGTATATGGGACTACTAGTGAATTTCGGAGTGTAGGAATGGGTATATGGGACTACTAGTGAATTTCGGAGTGTAGGAATGGGTATATGGGACTACTAGTGAATTTCGGAGTGCAGGAATGGGTATATAGGACTACTAGTGAATTTCTGTGTGGAGAAATGGGTATATGGGACTACTAGTGAATTTCGGAGTGTAGGAATGGGTATATGGGACTACTAGTGAATTTCGGAGTGCAGGAATGGGTATATGGGACTACTAGTGAATTTCGGAGTGCAAGAATGGGTATATGGGACTACTAGTGAATTTCTTTATGCAGAAATGGGTATATGGGACTACTAGTGAATTTCTGTGTGCAGAAATGGGTATATGGGACTACTAGCGAATTTCTGTGTGCAGAAATGGGTATATGGGACTACTAGTGAATTTCTGTGTGGAGAAATGGGTATATGGGACTACTAGTGAATTTCTGTATGCAGAAATGGGTATATGGGACTACTAGTGAATTTCTGTGTGGAGAAATGGGTATATGGGACTACTAGTGAATTTCTGTGGGTATATGGGACTACTAGTGAATTTCTGTGTGCAGAAATGGGTATATGGGACTACTAGTGAATTTCTGTGTGCAGAAATATAATATGGGACTACTAGTGAATTTCTGTGTGCAGCGTGTTGCAACTCTATTGTGTTGTCAATTTCAATTTTCTGTGTCAACATGGCAGTCATGTTCATGATAGATGTCGTCATCAGTCATCAAGAAATGATTGGTGAATTGTGCCAGAACAAGGTACAGCCGGTGCATTGAGATTTTATGTCAACAAGATTGTTAGACAAAAGGCTAGTTAGTAACATCACTAGACTACACAGCAGGCGCGATAGCTCAGTCGGTAGAGTAGAGGTCTCGTGACCTGGGTTCGAAACCAAGTCGATGCGCTAGTGCCCTTTGGTAAGGCATTAATCCTCATTACCAGGTCCCTCGGAGAGGACCTAAAGCTGTCGGTCTTCTGGTTGCTTACTAACAAGCATTTATTGCCTTCTTTATAGCTGTCGGGTAAAATAACCACCACTATATATATATACACGGATGCGGCGTGAAAGTTTGGACCAAACTTTTCAACCAAGTCTCGTATTTTGAACGTGAGAGCGCTATATTGCATGGAGATGAAAACCAGTGCTGTTCATGTGATCACAAACTAGGTAGTTGGCAAGGATTGGTTATGTAATACAAAATAATTGATGTACCGGTACATGTATAATGTGAGGTTTTGGAATCATCACAATGAAAAGATACAGCCTACAATACTCAACGTTAAAATTCTCTGCATGTTTCAAATTTCAGACGTCTTAGAAAATCCAAAAGCTAGTAAGTACTTAATATTTAAATCTCTTGATGCAGAAATGTCATTTTTTCTTGCCAATGTGCCTTTTAAATTCTGCATAGTGAATTTTATTTTCTTCTGTGGTGTTTGTTTTAATGACATGTTAAAGTCTTATTGTAATTGTTATATTTTCTCTTCAAAGTTTCTTTTATATTTCTTTCCATTGGTTTTCCAGTTGAGTCTGTTTAGTAAATTGCTCCATTTAAAATGCTGAAAATACTGTAAAACCAGAAAATGTTGTATACCATTAAATTTTTTCAATTCAGGAAAAATTTGCCAAGTTAGAATATTGGAATTGGAATTCATTGTATATCGTAATATGGAACTTTTGATATCTGGACTTGTCACAAAACTAGCGAATGTTTCATTTACACAAATGTCTTTGGTTTTACAGTGTACCTGTATGCATCATTCTTTCCAATTTCCTTTTTCATACAGGGATGCGTATTTGTAGAATGTTACATATTTTCATTTTATCTCTGCTTTTCTTCTTTCGTGCTCTGTGTTCATGGTTACTTTTTGAATAATTTTTGTTCATTTTATTAGTTTTCTGACATGTACATGTATTTTTCAATCCAAAACAAAAATGTGAAGTCATCATTATCCCTCTGTGATGTATGCAAGGTGCCTATAGTTAATGGGCTTGTTACATACAACTTTGTAAATAGCCACTATAAACTACCACAGGAAGTGTAGATGAATGACAAATTTGTTGATAAAAAGATGCATGTATAATGCGTAAGCCTCACCGTAAGGTTCCAGACATACTGGCCCAAATTCACAAAGAAGGTTTAACTTAACCCATGGTTTAAACCCTCATTTACATAACCCATGGTTTAAAAATTAGCGCAAAATAAGCGTACCCTGCTTTGCGCGCGTCTAATATTGGACCTCTGACTGTGTCACGCTGATTTTGCGCTAATTTTAGACCATGGGTTATGTAAATGAAGATTTAAACTATGGGTTAAATCTAAACCTCCTTTGTGAATTTGGGCCACCATGTGTTTATAAGGTGCAGAAATGTAAGGCAGACTACTCTTTTGTCATTTTATTTTGCCGTGGGTCTTGTGTTGTTGTTAAGGCAGTTGAAGGCTGAATGATTGTGGAAATGAAAGGTACGATGCCTTTGCTTATTCTCCAATGTTTGTCTCAAGACACATTACAGTTCCTAGGTCACCTTGTGCAATAGTATGACTCCGCCAATCAAAGCAGTCAATAATTGCATAGGTATATGTACTTAAAGGGGCTGTAGCATGACAAGACTATGCAGGGAAAATTGGGTATAATACGAGTATGGACGACGCGACCGCAGTAGGCCTACATATTCACGTACATGTACGTGCAACATACACAAAACCGAAGGGTGAGGAGAACTTTGGTCTGTTTCGCGAACGCTAGCGCGCGCTGACCAAGTTAATCAAGTCCATTTGTTTACGTGCAGTTGTCCAAAAGAAGAGGTAGATGGCGTCAACCAGTATTTCCCATGCTACAGTCCCTTTAATGCGTATAGTGGAAACCCAATATAAGGAGTTTGATATAACAAGATAACTGATATAACTTGGACTTTCGCTGGTCCCAGCTTGTCATATTTTTGTTGCTTTTTTTCCCTCCCTGATACAACAAGATACGTTATGTAACAGGTCATTTTCATGGTCCCATTGTCCTTATTACGATGAGTATCCATGGTACGATGCCTAAGGCTTAGAGCCATTAGTCAGTATTTTAGATGCACCATTGATATTGGCTCATACAAGTTCATTGTTCATGCTTTCATTCATACTTTGGCTATTCGTTTGTAAACACTCAATTCCTTGTTTTCAAATTTGTCTCTCAATTTTGATATGGGCATGTTTCCCTTCTCTTGTTCTTTTCTTGCGGCAGAAAAGTCATGGCAAAACCTTTTACCCATATACATGTAGCTGTGGTGATTTTGGAAATTAGTTTAGTGAACAAATAATTAATTGGGTCTGAAATCAGCTCATTAATTCTTGCGTAACCAAGTGCGGGTTAGGAATGGAGGGGTTGTTATACTAACTGGAGATGGAAGTGTCATTGTATATTGCTTCATTCATGCGACTATCAATCCAAGGGTTGAGGGTTCAAAACCTAGCCTGGCACTCAAGACTTCTATTTGAATATGGAAGTGTCGTGGCAAAGTGGTTCATTCACTTGACTCAACCCAGCCCAGCTCATTGATCCACATTTACCACATTTGCCACACTCCACCCAGGGGCAAATAGCTACCTGACAAATGCTGGGGTCAAAATAATTGCAGGGCCCGCAGGAAGTTATGATTACACAACTACGAATTTTGCATATGACCCATGTAAATTACTGCATACATGTACAAAATACTCCTCTATACACTTCATTCATTGTTTTGATTGTGAACCTAGACATATATGTATTTCTATTTCAGAAAAAAAAATTCATGTCATCCCCCCCCCCCCATAGAAAAATCAAAAATAAAAGGCACAGACTCCAATCGGATACTTAACCACAATTCCCTAAAGCCTTGAGTCAAGCCTATCTCTGTTAGTCTTTGGATGAGCAGTTTAAGTACAGAACCTATGGTGCACAGTCTCAGAGTGCAGATACTGATATGCACGGCGGCTGACAAGGGTCTGTTTCTGCAGACTAGCACAGCATTGCGTATGAACTTTAACCATGTTAAACAGATGTTCACCTTATATATAGCCGTATTTGTAACATGGTATCTATGCTTTACCATTGCAGTGACCGCTACAGTCCAGCTGATGATGTCCAGTCTGTAGCCAGTGAAGATTATGTCTCGTCAGAAACGGAAGAAACCGTGTCACAGCTTGTACATGCACCACACTCTCCCGTAAGTTGATACTGAGCGATTCTGTATGATTTTTTTTTTTTTAACAACATTTTGACTTATTATTTTTGTCAAGACCTTTAATCATTATTTATTTATTTTAACTTTTATTGAAACAGGTTTGCCTCCTCGGTTAATAAACTGCTAGCATTGAGGGTTCTGAATAAAGCAATACAACAATATATACAAAAGCAATATTGAAAATCTATGTAATTAAAAATAATGTATAACAGTATGAAAAATATATGCATCAAATTATACATCCATCTAGTTTATTTATATCTTTAGTCAATAGGCCGTGTCACACAGGCCAAAAATCCGGAATTTAGTTATCCTCTTTGCTGTCTGTCATCAATTATCCCATTAAAAATCCTCTAACGAAGCAAGAAAATTCTCCCTTGAAAGAAACTTTCAAGGGATTTTTTAAGGGATTTTTCTGTGTGACACCGCCTATTGATTTATATTTATTTATTCATTGATTTATTTATTTGTTGATTATTAAACCAGGGTCAGACTGGGAGCTCCTTTCTGCACTTTGCGGAGGAGCAAGCCCGTAAGGAGGTGGAGCTAGCCGGTGTGAAGAGACAGAAGCAACAGGTGGAGACAGCATTGAGACAGCTCCAGGATAAACATGCAAACTCAGTGCAGAACTACCAGGAAGAGATGGAGAATCTCAGAGATGAAGTAGACCGGTGGCAGAGAAACAGGTAAGCAGTCTACATTTGCATTGCATTTAAAGGGGGAGTCCACCCTGAAATAAAGTTGGTTTCAGTAGAAGCAGAGAAATATTATTGTGGCCAATTTGAAGAAAAACAATATGTGATTAATTTAGCCCTAAAAAATGAATCCTGTCCTGAAAGGGTTAATAAATAATAATGAATACATTAACAAGCACAGTCTTAATAATTACAGGCTCCCATTGAGGCTGTTTGCACCTATGAGAGAAACAGGTCAGAACTAGCTTGTTGGTGTCTGTCAGAAGTCTGACATTTAATTTGCTTACTTGTTGGAAATAATGGATTTCACTTCATTTCATTTCATTGTATTCATGTATTTAAATTTGTTTTATTACAGTTTGTGTATTTAAAGCCCCACTGTCCTACTTGTAGCTACTTGCTCCCTCCTTAAAGAAAATTTCCCCAATTGGTGCCTGTTGGTCCCCCATGATCCTCTTTTTCTTATGTTAGTTAAGAGCTGAGTTGATGAAATAGCCACCTGTCAGTGACCTGGCTGGGTGGTCTAATCCCTTCTGGCCCAGTAGTATTGACGGTCATTAAGTTTGTGTTGTGGTCTAGTGGATAAGTAGTCGGACTGTGGATCACAGGGTCTGTGGTTTGAGTCCCCCCACGGCACTAATGTCCTTTGGCAAGATATTAATCTACATTTGAAACTCTCCACCCAGGTGTTAAATGGGTACCGGAAGGAATGAATTCCTTGAATGCTGTGAGCGCCGAAATCGGCAGCCTAGCAGAGCCAGGGTAATAGTTAACGCGCCTTGAGCACCATGCATGGTGGATATGTGCGCTATATAAATATCCAATATTATTAATATTATTATTATACTACAATGACACCTGTACATGGAAATCCTACTCCAGGGAGGCGAGAAAAGCAGTATATTTAGGCTTACTTTGAATCGTTGGGTCGTTGTGTCAGGTTGTGTGGTCAAGTTACACGAACTTTCGTGAAACAAAAGCGGAAGATCATATGAAGATGCACGTTAATGACCCAACCTTTCATAAATTTGCTGTAGGTCTGTAGATGAGAAAGGTGTATTTCATAAACATTACCCCAACATTTCGTGGATAAAGGGGCATGATTTTACAGAAGGTCGATGACCAAATGATTAAAAGTAAGCCTCATCTAATTATAGTGGACAAGAAAACTGGTCTTTATAAGCAGGTGGTCTGTGCACAGTTTCCTTGAGTACACATTCCATTGACAAACACCATTGAAGGGAAATAGAAAATACATTTTTTTTAAACAGACATATTGGCCCGAGTTTTGACGCGTTTCAGACCAAGGTTTGCCTGAACCTTGGTCTGAAACGCATCGAAATGCGTCATATGACGCACTGAATCTAAGTTTGTCGACAAACCTCCTTTGTGAATTCGGGCCATGGTCTTTCTATACAGGTGGTTGCTTAACCAGGTTTCCCTTTTATTTTGGGGTGTGTCTTCTCTCTTTATTAGGTCGAGAGAAGGAACCAACTTGGAGTATTTAAAGAACGTAGTGCTGTCTTATTATCAGACTGACAGCTATTCAACAAAAAAACAGATGTTCAACGCCATTGCTGCTATTCTTCAGTTCACTAAGAAAGAGGTAAAATAATAACTTGAGGCTAGTGTTATATTCAAACAGTTGCCAGTAACTTGAAATTTGTAGGCATGGAGTTCAAGCACCAGCATGGCACTAATGATCCTTTGTAATACACTGTTCCCATTTTCAATACGGTGGTGTAGTTGAATAATAATAATGATATTCCATTCTTGTGTAGGGTTAGTTAGTTATTGATGATGGAATAGATTTGTTTAATTTTGAAGACTTTACGAGAGACTAGAGGGTATTGCTTGATTGGACTACGGGTTTGCTGTGTGCAGACTTGTACACCCATTAATGGTGTTTCCATCAAGTCTGGTGTCAGCGAATTATGACCTACTGCACATGGAAACTTGACGACTCACTCCCTTCAAAGCCTGGCTATTAAAGTGGGTTGAGTCATTCCACTAATTTATGGAGCACCAAGTATCAACATTCAATTTTTATGCAGATTACCATGATTATGTAACTGTAGAATTATTTTTCATAAAAAGTTTCTCAAAAAAAGTGTGTGTGTGTGAGGGAGAGGGGGGGGGGGGGACCAATCCTAGTGTCTGAAAATCAGAAGAGATTGATTAAGCTTATTTACGAAGATCATGTATAATTTTTGTTTTTTCTTGCAGAAGGATGCTGTAACTAAGAAGCTTGGTGCTGCGTGGTGGGGAACTGGATGAAACCAGTCAACACTGCATTAAGCCAGCCATGTATGGATAGAACTGGTTTTTTATTGACGAGTATTTTATGTAAAAATGGCTTGAACAGTAATTAATAACAGATATGGAAATACAACTGTTTTATTGTGCCTTATGTATTTTAAATGGCCAAATTAAAGAGGTGCTTAATTGGCCTACCAATATTTCTTTTAAACATACATAGTTGTAGTATAGACAAGCCTGTTGACTTGATACATGATTATACAAGTCTATGTCATTTCTCTGTGCAATAGTCAGGTGACCAAATCAACGCAAGGCCACTCTTTAATATCAACTAAATAGTTGAAGTGTCATGTTTTAGTGGTTTAATCCCTTGAAATGCAAAGCTCTTGGTTGCAAGCACCAGTATGGCAATTATGTTCTTGAGCAAGGCATTTTATCTACATTGCTCCCCTCCACCTAGGTGATAGAAGGGTACACGGTAGGATGTGAAGTCAATATGATTGGATTAGCATGTGTTCCCCCAAACAAAGATGACTCCCTGGAATGCTCCCAAGGGAGTGGGGAGTGTACACTGTAAAGTACATACCGGTAATCAAAATCATAATACACCCTTTCACGGTTACAAGAGTGCGCATGCGCTGACATTGGCGCCATTTTAAATTACGAGTAAACAAAGTTGTTTACTCGTAATTTAAGCAAGGCACCCGTGTCAATATGATGTGAGCGCACAGCGCAAGCAGTGACGCAACAATACATGTGCATTTGAAAACATTGATGATGCAATGTTTACTCGCAAATTAAAATGGCGGCCTTAACCGTGAAAGGGTGTATTGAATCCAGTTGCTGATGTAATAATACTTTTGAAAGCGCTTTATAAGAAACAGGCATTATTGTACTTTGGTGTGTTTTGAGGCCTATAGAAACCATGACATCATTGCATCTTACATTTTGTTTTATATTATGTCCAAATTATATTTTCGAAGGATTTTACAGTTGTAGTCATATGGTAATTGATGATCAATGTTAAATGACTGATAAAACAACTGGTAACCCTTATGTCAAACATACTATGTATATGTTTGTAAATACAATGAAGAAGTGTAGCACAATAAGTATTGCAACATGCATAATTCACGAAATGCTGGCCAAGTCTTAAGCTATTTATGATGGAGTCTCCAAACTTCACATATATATTTTTGATAAGTTAATTTGGATTTATAATGGGGAGGTACATGTAGTACAAGTCTTCAAATGATGTTTAACATTTTGCAAATTGAAATAGAGATATCATTCCAAAGGGTTATGGGAACAAATATATAGATTATATAAATCATATAAATCATCAATGTTATGAAGTATTTTTGAAATGAGATTCATGAATACAATTGCAAGGACTGTCATTTCTAGATTTCAACTCTGTAGCCATTTCCATTGCCTTGTGATATCAATAATTGTGACATCATGTTTATCTTTATTATTACCCGTATCAGACATCTGAGCTGGTCATTTACAAAACCGTATTGCCCTAGTTTTCACTAGCAGTGGAAACGGAGGGGTATATTCTTTGTATTTTCCTTGGTCTCCCTGCTCGTATAGACTTTGCGTGTAGAGACGAGTGAAAATATACCTTTGTATTTTCCACGGTCTCGCATCCGGGCATCTTTTATTGACCGCGCCGAATTTTGTCATTTTCATTGCGCATCTATTATGCGTATGAGAACCGGCGCAGTTTGCACGCACTCTATTGTGACGTAATAATCACACCAAATGAACACTGTTTGCAGTGTATCGAAAATTTTGTCAAGCACTGGATGCACAGTGCTGGTTTGACAAAGTTTGTTCAGTTCTTTGAGATTGTCATGGTGGATTTCTGTATTTGCTCTAGATGTCTGATTTGGATAACAATAAAAATATTGACTGGCTTTACTTTCGAGGGATATCAGAAATATTGACCGCGCTAAGACCATATTGCCCTCGTCTTTCGACTCGGGGCAATATTATCTGAGCATGGTCAATATTTATGATATACCCCTCAAGGCCAGTCAATATTATATAATTATACCATTGCCATGTTTGCATATTTCAAAAGGTGTCAAATCTATTCTAATGTCTTTGGCTGACGTTTTGAAAACCTCTGTTTACATGTTTTTGTAATGATATGTGAATTTAGGGTTGATTTTTGTTAATCACAGCACAAAGGAATTCTTTTTTTTTCCCCTTCTTTTCCTAATGAACACTATGTCTACCGGTAATAGTTTTCTTCAAACTATAAGTGATTGTTTTTCTTGCAATGCAATTGTTGTTTATTATCCTGAAACAGATTCCCTTTTCTGGGTGAGGCCTTTACTGCTTTTTAAAACAATTTTGTTTCTTTTATTTGCCTGCTAAAATTATTAATTATGTTACACTAAAATAAAAGTACCGGTAGCTGAAATTGCACACCAACTGAGATGGAGAATTGAAATTCTTTTCTCTTTAAAAAAAAAATTACACTTTTTTTGATCAATTTTGACTGAAATAATACAACTCATGTGAAGCTAAAGTAAAATTATGGAATATTGTTTTCTATTATGAGGCAGCTTTTGTGTCATGTACTGTCATGAAAAAAATCCATTATGCCTGCAGTGTAAATATATCCTCAATATTAAGTTTCATATGGCTAGAGACCATGAGACTGACAGCCCACTTGACCGCAAAGATCTCTGTCTTGCAAGCCTTCTGACACTTTTTTTTATGGTTCTTGAGATCAATATTTCACAGCACCGACAATAGGGACTTTTAGATTTGCGTGGACTGTTACGTGTGACGTCCATTCAAGGCAGTGCATTAAAAGGACGTCGATCGGAGCAATCCCCATTGTCTTCGTGCGAATCTAAAAGTCCCTATTGTCAGTCTTGAAGTTGTAGGCCTTCTTGACACTTTTCGGACCGACATTCTCCCATCTTCTCTTTGATTTGTCGATCCAATGAACCCTCAAAAAGATATCAGAAGGCCTGCAAGATTTTTCGTTTTGAAAGTTTCTAAGGTACTTGTTATGTTGGTCTCTTGGGCTGTCAAAGACAGTGGTGTATTATTTGTATGTAACTCTGTCTGTTACACCTCCTTGGTCAAATTTGTCAAATGTATTTTTTAGAAATACATGTAGTACCTTAATGTTCATACAAATGAACACATCGCTTGTACCGGTAGGTCTAAAGCAAGAACTTGTATTTATGCATTCTGCTCCCTCTGTTTAGATTTGGCCTACCGAATGTCTTAATCTTTGACAAAGCCAAATTCGACTTCCACAGAATCCACAAACAAATCTACTACATGTGAAATTAAAAGTTATTTATATTTTGCATTAAGATGTTCCTGATGCAAGTTGTGTTCAATGATTTGAGTTTGGTTTGAAGAGAGTTTGTGTCAAGGAGGAATAGACTGGTTTACTTTTTTTAAACATATTCAAGTTTACTGATATTTCTTGCCTGGGGACCTAGTGATAAGATATTCCCTTAACCTCTTATTAATGAACTACAATACTTGGAATCCAGTCTGCATACATTAACTGTTGCTATGTTGGGCAAGTTTTCAGGTTTTCAAGATAACCTTTGTTTAAAAATCATGCATAAAATTTGAATATGTAAGTAAACCGGTCTGATCTATTAGGGGAGGACAGAATTATTTTCCACTTGTGGGATAGAACACCCTGATCAGCATAAATGTTGATTGTCTTAGGGATCCCCTAAAGTGAAGAATGAATGGATGGCAGGGGGGGGGGGGGATAAGAAGGTTAGTGAGAAGCAGAAAGAGATACAGAGAGAGAAAGAAAGAAATAAGGGGGAAAGGGTGTGTAATTTTTTTTGAAGAAATGGTTGATAGTTTGTTTCTATTTAGACACCTAAACTCCTAAACTCTCAGACAAAAACAGGGTTAATTGAATAAAGTACAAAGGTAAAACAAATGTACACAACGACAAACACGTGTTCACTTAATGGATAAATAAATTAACAAATATAATAAGCTGCCACCATCTAGTCTTTAAAGGACTAGAGATTCTCCTCTCTTTAAAACTTCCAGTTGTGAAGATAATACATCCCAGACCTATACCTTCTAACACAAGAAGGATCGAAGTACAATTATTTTCAAATTATGGCCCTCTCATTGGCTCACTCACAATTCCTCAATTCAACACAACAATTATTGATTTACACTCTTTAATTGTGCATGCTCACTAAAATTTCTTGTTTGTTACAGAAATCACGTAAACTTGATAGTCAATATATGGGTCAAATTAAGCTAGAATTTAATAATTCAATAAAAATGTTCTGATATCGGTGCACATGGAATTGGATATCATATACACCGGCCATATCAATTGATTCTAACTAAAAAAAATGGGCTGATTTTTTAATTGTCATTTTGGCCCCAAAATTTGTTGATGGGGGTCGATCTGTCCACTATTTCCCCCTTTTTCCATTATACAGACTGATCTATCCTTTGTTGATAAAGATTGTGCCCCCCTGGTCAATTTTGGCCGAAAAGTGGCAAAAATTACAAAAATGTCGTTTGTAGGGTCAGTAAAACTGACAACTTCGTATTCAGTGCAAAGTTTTACCTCAGAAAAGCTCTCTTAACCACCCCCATCAAAATTCTGATTAAAGCTCCTTATATATTTCCTATTATAAAGGTAAGAGTGACAGAAAACATTATCCCACAAAATACAATTAGAGCAAGATGCTAAATTATTAAATTGTAATACTCGTACTTGTACTGCTTTAAATATAGGCATTATTTACACAAGCTTAAAATCTTGAGAGGAATATAAATTAGGACTTGGTTTGTGTTTCCTCTCCCTCGCTGGAATTTAGATTTTTTTCTTCATTTCTTCTGATGATTTTTTATTTTCAAAGACACCATCTCGTAGTGCGGAAGTGAGATTTTTCAACAACAAAACAAAACAGAAACCAGAATTCTCAGAAGAGTCTAAACTCACAGGCTTGTTGTTTATTGATACGTTCAGAGTACAGACTAGGGATCCTGCACATATTTAAAGGTAATACTGGAAGTCTTTATTAATAGAATTTCGTAAAGGGAAAAGTAGAATAATGTCACACGGGGAGTCAAAGAAAGCGAGATCGCGAGACTCGACGTGTAGTATTTGTACGGTTATCGAAATTTGTCAGCGCCTGAACTGGAGCGAGGACACGCACACCACACCCATGGACGTGGACCACGGCATGCGCGGCATCGGGCATTGCACTAATTTATAGCGCAGTCCATATGGAGCTTTTGTCTCTGTGCACATTTCTAAATCTACTTGGTAATCAATATTATGATGGTAATCAGTAGATTTTTAACAATATTGCTCATGAGACTTATTACTCCTAAGGATAGCAGGGCTGCCAACACTCACGCATTGAGCGTGAGACTCACGCATTTCACTCAATTCTCATGCTAACAATGAAATTCCTCACGCACAAATCTTAAATAGACTAACTAAATAATAATAAAAACAGATAAATTTGAATGAATTATGCCACCAAAATCAAGAATTTAGAAAGTTTCCCCGTCTTTTATCCCCTTATCGATTCGGACGAAATCCTCGATCTCACTTCTCACGAGTCACGCGTGTGCGTTTGTAAGATCGGCGCCTAAATAGCTAGCTGGCCTGATGATGTACGTATCCTCACATTGTACCCATATTCATATGATATGCAGCTAGCCGGGTCGGCCCCAGCCTGCTCCGGCCCTGAATAACTCTGTGAAGTATGAATAATTCAGTTGTTAACTATACATTGTAGATTAATCATGGATAGATAATGTTATCATAACATTGACAAGACTGCATGTGCAGCACAACTTTTTTTTTAATTTGTAATCATTATTTTAACTGCATGCTGATCAAAACCTTTCATATTTTTCCTTCCACTTCCAGAACCAGATATGGGGGACCCAAATATGGCACCCATGACAGAGCTGGCTCGTCTGAACTTACGACGTCATCGCCAGTCACTCATTGATGACCTTGATGTCGAGTTCATCTCTGATCATCTCATAGAAGAATTTGTTCTTGAGGTGGATGATGTCGAGCTGATCATGTCAAAGGTTAGTTGAGTAGGGATTATTGACAATGGAAAAAAAATGCATCTTCTTCTTCTTCCTTTTGAGTACAGACCTCTTTACAGAGTATTATTGTACAATACTGGGGGTGTGTGCAGGTGGACCACTACACCGTGGTCTCCCCCTACTCTTATACGAATAGTGCAGTGGGTTCTTAACATGCAAAAGTAGTGACTATTCTCTACACGGGGCCTCTATTTAACGTCCTATCCGAGGGACGGAGTGTTTTCCACTTGACATAACCTGCGTCTCTGAACCAGGGAAGGGGCACGTTAACACACAACGCAGGCTTCAGTCATCCGCCTGGGTGGGAGTCGAACCTGGGATCTTTGGTTCGACAGACGGACGGACGCTTTACCGACTGAGCCAACTCGCCTCCTTAGTCAACTTGCCTATAATGCCTACTGTATAATCCAAAATGGCAGCTCGCATGTTTTACCTCTTCACTTCGACTAATATTGTTAATTTCAAAGTCATGAAAAGACACTTAATATCAACAAAAAGGTCTACAACAACTGTGAATGACAAAATAATCCCAGCTATGCATTTTTTTAAATCATTGTATAGACCAAAACTTGAAATTTTTGGCACAATTAAAAAAAAAAAAAAAAAGTTTTTTCTACTTATTATTTTCTGATCATTTTCATTGATCAGCGATTAGAATTTATTGTCCGATTTCACCTGATCGGCCAACGATTGGCCCCTGACTGATCATCAGTTACATGGTTATTTCAAATGTTGTTACTATTTTGCATAAATCAACCACAGCTTTTTAAAACTGACAATTTTCCACTCTGATATTAAGTTGTTTGTGATAGAAAAAAAATGAGAGGAAGAGGTTGGTGAAACTTTGAGCAAATACCGAGTAAAAATGAGAAAGTT
Organism: Strongylocentrotus droebachiensis; assembly: GCA_035222895.1. Classification (NCBI taxonomy): domain Eukaryota; kingdom Metazoa; phylum Echinodermata; class Echinoidea; order Camarodonta; family Strongylocentrotidae; genus Strongylocentrotus; species Strongylocentrotus droebachiensis. Next base: position 47,606 of record JAVYIG010008883.1, on the reverse strand, counting down.
ACATATTTTTTGATGTTGCGATCAATCTACATGTAACACAAATGGGAAACACTGTAACATATCTTGCAAGCTCCTCTCCCAATTTTCTCTGTGCAGGAAATTTTCATTAACTTTCATTTTCTGTGTGATGAAGGAATAGATATATTTTCCATACAGAGATTGAATAGAAATTATTTTCATTGAATAAATAATAGCTTACTACAACAATTAGCATTATTTCATTAAATGATTGGTGAGTACATTTTGAGTTACAGCCAATTGAAAGCTTCTTGCTTTTTTTTTAGACACTTTTTATCATCTGTGATATTATGGTACAGACTTCCTCTGAACAGAGAGGAAATAGTATCATTTCACGCACCACAGCACGACAGGGGTCAAAGTTCAGGGGTCAAAGTTCAGACAAGAGTTTTGAACAGATAACAATTGATACAATACCAGGGCCCTGTCTCATAAAGAGTTGCGACTGATCCACAATTCCACATCAAGGCAAGTCCTCTTATCAATCGAAAGTTTGCAGACTCCTATACATGTATATCTTATGTACTACTGTACATAGTTGTGAATCTTGCGGATCGATATCAATCATAAATAAGTTGCGGTCAATCGCAACTGTTGTTACGACAGCCTCGGATATCCACTCAACTTAAAACTGAAACCAAAAGACTCATTTACACTATATATGTATTGCCACTTGCCAGAATTGATGTCAAACTGTTGCTATATGGTTTGTTAACCCATAGCTGTTCAGTACTTCAGTGTATACAGTAGAATTTTTTATTTTTTATATTTTTTAATCCAGAAATGTAGGAACTACAGTGTTCTATACACTGTAGTTCCTACATTTCTGGATTCAAAGATAAATATATCATATTAGTGGAAAGAGCAAAAATTACAAAAAGTTTCGGGTTCATTTGCAACGCAGTACATTGTGTCGTTCATGAATAAGAATGATTTGATTGCCAACATTTTTTTCTAAATTGACAATGGAAATTATGTTATCCTTAATTATTACTGATTGGTACCGGTATACATGTATGTATTCTAGTTGAATTACATTTAATTTTCATGCACATCAGTTCATTTAATTTATAAAATTGTTATGGTTGATTTAATTGCCAATTTATTTCTAAGCTGACAATAGAAAATCTGTAATCCTTATTTGTGTGTACATGTTGTCATTCTAGTTGAATTACATAACTTTTATTCACATTGGTTCTTTTAATTTATAATACTTTATTTGTTCAAACTGTGTGGATCGGAAAGCAAAGAATGCTAAGAAAACTTTGTGCCAACTTGAGGATGAGAAGCTGATTTATTTACATCAAAAGTAAAAGCCTGACCTGCTATGGTTAACTGGTTTCAATTCCTGATAAATAATGGCTGATTCCTGATCAATGTTGGCTGATTGTAAAGTTAAATATTAATATAATTGACCATTCCGTTTAAATGAGTCTTTCTTCAATGAATCATCAATAGTTTATCAATAATTTGTTCAGTACATAACTAACAATATGAGTCAGATACTGAAGTCATGGGTGAATGTGGATGCACTTATTTAATAATTTATATTGCACTTTTTTATGAATGCATTATGTTATAAACCCAGCTATTGAAACCTTAGATATTAAAGTTTGTTTACACATAAATCTCCAGTAAGTAGGTTATAATTCTTTCTTATCAAAGGGGAAGTACATCCTGATATGAAGTCAGTTTTAATAGAAGCAGAAGTTCATTTTTTTTTATCTTTGTGTACATGAAAAATGTAAGAAAATTCAATTTCTGAAAATCTCTGTTTATACAACAGAGCAATTTTTCACTTTACTGACTACATCTTTCTCTGGTTTTCCACTTTCCTTATAAAAAAACAAACAATGCCAGGGTTCGTTTGTGTGCTTGTTTGTTTTATTAATTTAACCAAGGTTAAAACACCTGCTATCAGTCATAAGGCTGTTTTTCAGCAGTTCCGTTAAAAAACATGCAGACAATTGTACATACCGGTAAACAAAACAAATATAATTAATAATACAAATTAAAATAACAAGAATACAAATTGTAAATAACTCTTAATAACAAGAATACAAATGTGTGAATAAATCTTTTTTGAGCACTCATATTAGTCTAGAGTTTTCTCAGGGTATAAATTGATCAGCTTTTCATCCTCAAATTAGTTTTCATAGTTTAAAAAAAAACATGTACCAGTACATATCAAATAAATCATTGTGAATGGAAATTAAGATCTCCCAGATATTACCAATTTGTTCATGCAAATAGTGATTCATAATTCCACTCCTTATTGCCAAACTAGTGACATCAATGATTATTCTGAATTAAATTGTTCTTGTTCATGAAAGGCACAATGTACTGCAAGTCTGCAACAGAAATAGGCTCAAATTTTCTGATGATTTTTGCACTTTCTTCTCTTGTATAATTTGTAATTCAGAGCATTCTGGATCAAAAGATGAAAAATAAATTCACTAAATGAGTCTGACACTATACTGCTGATGTGCACTGATAGATGTACATAATTGAAAGTGACATATCAGATACTGACTTTGAAAACTTGTTTGAATAAGGTTTATTGACAAAACAGTCTGCCAAATATAAATAACAATGAACAATAACCATTGGTAGTGTACATGACAGTGTATGTAAGCTTATCCGATATTGCTTTTTCATGCAGAAGATGATCAAATGAGTTAGGAATGTAGGTTCCCAGATCAAATTGTTAAAAAACAAACACTTGAAAGAGATTTGTACAGCCCCCCCCCCCCCTCTCCATAAAAAAGAATGCATACGTGTATTTGAATATCATACATCATATTGGAGCATGTCTTTTACTTAACTGCCCTTTGTTGTGTCACGTATTGCATTTGAAGAAAAAAAAAGAACAATATTGTTTGCATTTGGTATCAGATCACGGATGCATGCACAGCAGCACCATCGACACATATTGCATTATTTGTGATACCAGCAGGCATTTGCAAATCATGGCAAATTGCCCAAAAGTTTTGTTTTTTTCAGCAACAGAGCCATGATTGTTCAGAGACAATTTATGATCACAAATCAACAAAATAACAACAGAAAAGGAACTTGACTAGGTTCATAAATTTCATTATAATTCAATCAAATTGTTTACATTGTGTGCATGCAACATATGGCAACTCCTCTACCCCCAAATCATGTACAGTGTATACACTGTACTTGCTGGTAACACAGTCAGTTTATATAGATGTATGCACTTTATTCTACTCTTCCTTCCTTAATGACTGAATTATGATATTAATCTTTGATATTAATCTGTAATGTGTTTGGCAATTAATCTTCAACAGGAAGTGTGCAGTGAAAACAATCAAGCTGAAAGAGGAAATAGACAACGAGGGGGGGGGGGGGGGGGTCTACAGGGTTGGCAAAAACTATAAATACTGTTTTTTGTTATTGAGACATAACGTGTAGTACGCTGAACATTTCTATATCATGTAATACAGAGCTCAGTGAATTCATGCATGACCTTTGTTGGGCAGGTCCAAGCTATTTGGATTGTGACGTACGGGACATTCAGAGACTTTTTACAACAGATGAAATTATTTATATGGGCAATTCCATGATTAGGTGGACATGAGTAAAAAATTTAGAATTCAAATTTTCTTTTTTTTTTTTTTTGTATTTGACTAAAGACACCACAAAGTATCTGAAAAAAATATTTTCCACACCATACATTTGGTATAAGTGAGTGAAAATTGCAAATGAACATTGTTCATGTTTTCCTGTGAAATTTGTAATATAAGAGGAAAAAAAGTTATTTAAGTCATTATCAACATAAAAGTAACTATATCCTCACAAACCTATTGAATTTATTGAGGGAGTACAATGCCCTCATGGTTTCATTAAGCAAAATTCAAGTTAAAAAGTGATTTAGTCTACAGTTCACGAAATTCCAAACCCTTGATACGCCATGTAACGTTACCAACCAAAACATGAATTTATTTTTCTGGAGAGAAAATCTGGGGGCTATTAATTGTCATATTTCAAATTTTCCTTTCCTATACAATGCTCTATTGAAGTAAAGGAACCAGAATTACAAATATTCTATGATGTAGAAAATATTAGCAGTCAAAATCTGTAACGTTACCAACCATGTAACGTTACCAACCAGGCTTAAGGATTGTAACGTTACCAACCATGATATTAGTGCCAGGAGATACTTATTTGTAAGCCTTAATCAGAAGAAAGTGAAGTGATTCTTTAACTAAGACAAGAGATGGCAGTATAGAACATTTATTAAAGGCATGTGACAGCCATGTGACAACCATTTAAGCAGCATCATATCTGTGTAGAATCCATGCAGCATCACATTTGGGAAGAGTCAAATCATCTTTACTGTATTAAAACTCTTCTTGAATCTTTCTCCATGAAAGCAGTTCTAATTAGCAAAACTTGTTGAATCTCAATCTACTGTCACCCAGTGTCAGCATCTGGTAATAGGGGTTTCAGATGATATTTCCACTTTGTAAATATAGTTTTAAACTTTGTACCAATGGAAAGATAGTGATTTTAGAAGCTACCTGCAATTTGAATTTTCAAAATTGGATGAAGCGTTCCAGAGTTACGGATTTTTGACGAATTAAATTTTCAGAAGAAATTTGACAAAGGTCAAGAGGTCAATCTTATTATTTCTTTTGTTTTAGTGTTGGCACCATTGAGGTACATTTTATACCTCTGAACATTACACAATTGCCTGGTCTGCATGCCGTTTCTTTGGTATTTCACATCCAATCAAAATGAAATTTGGATATGAAGGGTTAAAGTAGTTGAAGATATTTTTTATCTGCTTTGTTGCATTAATTAATGTCAATTGGTTAATTAATTATGCTAATTTATGCACATTTTAGTCAAAATTTTAATTAGAAATGGTAATACTGACGTCTAAATGGGCTTGGTAGCCAATCAAGTCTATATTTATATCAAATGTAATCTACATAAAGTAATCTCTAAGAATAAGTAGACGAAAATATTTCAATTCCTATGTTTTCTATTGTTTTCAAGAAATTCTTATGTATTTCATTGTTTTTTCCTTCTTTCTCACATAGATATTTTGTTGAAGATTTTTTTTTTTTTTAAATTTTATATCTTATTACATGTACGTGATTTTTATGAATCTCAACTAGGTAGAGTTTTTAGTTTTCTTGTTTTATCAATTTCTTTTGTATTATATTGTTTTAATCCAATATTTCAAAATGAAAATTCCTTCTTCTAAATAATCCATTTTTTTTAAATATCTGAAAGTATTTCAAAATATGACTGAGGATTAAGCTCACCAAGGCCAAAAACCCAAGCATTACATTTAACTCAAATATTTTAAGGCTTAGTTATGTTCTCTATTGTATTGGTAATAGTAATTATTTGTTTATAAAACATGAAATTGTTAAGATTTAAACAAATGTATTTACGTCTTTATGGGAAAAAAATGATTTTAAAGATATTATTTTTATTCTTTTATCTCCCTTCTTATAGTTAAACGAAATCAGGTTCTGATGCCATCCATGGACCAACAATGTTTAGTTTTGTTTTATCAAGTTCCTTTTAATTTTATTGTTTAAAGTTGGTGTTTACCGGTAACAAAAACATTGCTTGATAATTTTGTTCAGTCTTTCCTTACAATATAAATATTGACAAACATGACAATGACACAATCATGATGAAGCTTAGTAATGTAAAACTCACGATCACATATCACATAATATCCACCTCATCATCTTCATCATTATCATCTCTCTCTCTCTCTCTCTCTCTCTCCCTCTCTCATACACACACACGTTCAGTCGTTCACAAACATCCATTCCACCATTTCCAAACAGAGAATATCTCTTTCCAGAAAAACAATGCAAACGAAAACCTTTTTGAGGTTATGTTATTCATATATTTTATTCTTGATACATGTAGTTATTTCCAGCTCTTCATGTTTTCAACTAATATTCTTGTTATTTACTATTACTTATTTACTATACCAAAACTTTATAGCGCCTGTGAACACTAACAAAAACACGTACATAAATTTCCATCGTATTTCCAACCAGGGTCTGAGCATTATTTTGAACTAGAAATTTGTTATTGCAAATTTGTTTTGTTCATGTTACTTACTAATCCATACTGCTTGGTGTTCTTTACTTTTTGTTACTTTATTACATTTTTGTACACAATATCACTTATTCTGGTTGTTTAATTAAATTCCTATCATTTCCAGTTGAATTTTTTTTATATCAATATAATTTGCTCATTTGTGTCGAGTCTAGTTGGGCCTCCTGTAGTGGTACTGGCGGGGATGCCTGCTCCATGTTGAAGGAATGTGAAGTCTACTGATTTGCCTCAGCTCCTGTTTTTTTGTTTGTAAATAACAAGAAGAGTTGCATATCTAAATAAACTGGGTACACAAACTATTTTATCCTTAACTTGATTAGTATTTATATTTTCAATAATCATACTTCATCATAAGAAAGTGCATTAGGCCACAAAAAATATTATTCTAGAGAGGTAGGGCAATGATAAGATGTAGGTACGTAGGGTGTTGATGACTTGATGTCGATCAAAATTGAATACTAGTAGCATCTTTCAACATAAACACACACAAATATGTACATGTGGGACTGAACAAACGCAATTTTCCTCTTTCTGCTACTCAAAAATTATCATGCCAAAAACGATTAAGATTTGAGGAGAACAACAACATTGCCACGAAATATAATTGTTAATTATGGTAAACAATAACTATAAAAGGCTACAGTGGTTTTCGGCATGAAATCACATTCGTATTCGTAAAAATGATCAAAACTCACATTCCAAATAGCATTCGACCACCAGCAATTTCATCACAAATCATTTTCCGAGCGTACCATTTCGTACCGATCCCAGAAAAATATACTATTCGTGAAATAAATTTTATTGAAATATATCATGTCTAATATTAAATACATTGCAAAAAAAAACATATTGGAAGTTCAAATTGTTATCAATTTTACAATTATAGATGTTCAAGCACAAATTTAAGGCCGATTTGCAGCTATAATTATCACTCTTTTCCCCTCAATACACAATACCCACCCCCTGAAAAAATGGACGAGGCCAGTGGGAAAAATCCAGGCCAGTGGAAGAATACGGATCCGGAGAAGGGAGGAATGGAACGATCTGGTAAAATATTTGACGTTCAAAAATCACTTTCCGTAGTTTATGAAATGGTAAAACGGAATAATATTGTAAATTTTAGAATCTAGATATATACAGTTTTCAAACTTACCGTTGGATTTTCCATGTAGATCCAAGGAAAAACTCGTAATCTGGAGATCAAAACTTGTTTACCGATTTTCTTTGCGAGTTTTGATGCTACAGAAATGTCCAAGGTACCCCCGTGTAGCTTAGTGTGTCGGCTATTCATCGGAAGGACTCGGGGTTTTTTTTCCTGTAGAATGAGCGCCGCAGAAGTTCCGAAAGGGGCGCTGACTTTTCCGAACTATCACGACTGTAGCCGAAATTTGGTGCCGTAATTCATCCTACGGCCAGTGAGTGGAAGATACGTGGAGCCTATTGGTTATGTGTGTATTCCGGACACACACAGTGCTCCCACTCACTTTCGCTCTCGGTCAAGCGCTGTCAACGTGTGACGTCATCGAACTGAAACCCCTACTGGTAAGTTTATTTATTTTCAATTGTAGTAACTGTAATCTTTATTTATGTTTCTTGAAATACTTTAAGATCAGGCTAGGCTACTTTCTACAGTCTTCATTGTATGTACAGTTCACACTACACTTTTTAAAGTCAACATTGGCAATTGATAGTACATAAAATATTTAGTATCAACTACATGTACATGCAAATGTACATGTACATCAACTATAGATGGAATAGATGCAAATGAAAAAGTGAAGGTTAATGAACTTTTTTGTATTTGTTTTTATGTGCATTGGCTAATTTGTTGCCGTGGAAACTTTCATCTTAATCCGAATGCAGTTGTTTAACACTTTGAGAAAACATGGCAATTGACCTTTACTCAAATTTCCAAAGGATACATTAAATATTATGGGAAATCATGAATTTTAAGTTATATGATTTCTTGTAAATTAGAAAAAAAAAGTGATTTTATTCATAATTGTTATATTGTATCAATTTTTCTGTATGGTGACTTTCCAACACTTTTCGACCTCCCATGGAAAAGGCCCCGTTGATGGGATTGGAGGGTCAGCCAAGCGCTTTGTGATGCAAAGAGTTCTGAGCCGCCAAGACATTGTAGCAGATGCAAGCAGCTTTGTTCTAGCAGCAAGCTTCATGGAGAATGTATGCGTCACAGAGGTCAAGTCAACAGAAATTGCTAAGCGGAATGAGAAGCTCAAATTGAAAGATGTTTTCATTCAGGCCAAGCCAATCACTGGCATCGGAAAGATGCATTTCCTGAAGGTCGTAAAGGATGAAGTGGTATCCCACATTCTCACAAAAGACAATAGGGCAGACAAGGATGATGTAGTGGTTACCCAAAGTGGTAGTAAGGCCATTGTAGTGGGAGATTGGTATGTGGTCGAGTACGAAGGAAAGAAATTTCCTGGTGAAGTTGTTGGGTTCACACGCAAGGGTGAGTTTCAGGTGTCAGTGATGGAGCCAGTGGGAAAGTACTGGAAATGGCCTACAAAAAAGGATGCCATTTTCTACATGGAGAGCAAGATGATTACAAAATTGGCTCCTCCAGAAGTTGTTAACAACCGTGGGCATTTCAAATTTTAGATTTGTATGGTATCAAGTAGGCCCTACATCAAATACATGCATTGGGTTATGGAATACAACCGCACATTTTTATTCTGAACTCTGTTAAACTTATCTCAACAAAAATAGTTACTTTGTGAAACCAAGTTATCATGTATGTTGACATGCATAATCCCATGGCAAATGGTGAACTTCAGAATCTAACATTTGGATAAAAAGTGTTGTAAATATGTTTGGATTGTTTCAAGTTGTGTCTGGGTAAGAGTTATAAATAACACTTACATTGATAACCATGTTAATTTACATGCAATTCCAAAGTGTATCTTTTGATTTTAAGGAAGGAGCACAGGTCTAAATCGACGGCAAATACATTCGTTAAAGAAGTTGTTAATAACCGTGGGCTTTTCAAATTTTAGATTTGTATGGTATCAAGTACATTTGTACATAAAATACATGCATTGGATTATGGAACAAAACAACACATTATCATTCTATTGTGTTATGGACTGAATATCTGCTCAATGTCTCTGTCATGATGTCATGAACTCTGTTAAAATTCTCTCAATAAAATAGTTACTTTGTGAAATCAAGTTATTATGTATGTTGACATGCATAATCCCACGACAAATGGTGAACTTCAGAATGTAACATTTGGATAAAAAGTGTTGTAAATATGTTTGGATTGTTTCAAATTGTGAGTTGGAGTTATAAATAACAGTTACATTGATAACTATGTTAATTTATATGTAATTGCAAAGTGTATCTTTTGATTTTAAGGAAGGAGTAGGTTTAACACTTGCTTTTTACAACGCTTATTTCTGCATGGACAAACTGTAACGTTACCAACCGGTAACGTTACCAACCATGAATTTTGGGTCTAATAAAAAATTGAAGAGTCAAGCTGCTAAAATTATTGGCTGAAATATTTATCATGACACTAGAATTGAAATGAATACGACACTTTGTTTGAGGTATCTCGCGTTTTAGGAAACTTTTGGTCTGAAGACACTGATTTTTTTCGCATGTCCTTTTTTTGTAACGTTACCAACCAACATTAAAAGTTACCATGGCGACTCTAATATTTGTTCAATTGTATTCATTCTTTTTTATATTATAGACCTAGGGTGGGTGAACATATTGTAACATGATTGTGACTTGAAATGAATAGATGGTGATGTAGTAGTAAAATGAAATATGAAAATTTGCTTAAATGTAACGTTACCAATTGTGGAATTGCCCATATGGCTATCTTTTGGTATGAGTCTGTGGCTATTATGGGCTAGTTCATTTGTGGAAAGTTTTAGTTCTGACCAATTGTTTAATTAATTTTTAATGTAATTTATGTGCTGCGTGACGTACGGGACACTGCGTGCCATATAAATAATTTCATCTGTTGTTAGTTCTTGTTTAAAGTATCTGAATGTCCCGTACGTCACAATCCAAAAAGCTTGGACCTGCCCTGTTGTGTGCAGTACACGTTGCTGTCATTTAGACTATAAAAACTGAGGCACTTTTGATATATTTTGTGATGATTTACCTTATCTGAATGAGCCCTTAAAGGGGAAGCCCACCTTGATATTAATTTGGTTTTGATAAAAGCAGAAAAATGAGAACATAATTAATGAAAGTTTGAGCAACATGTGATAAGATAATTTTCTTTCTGCAGGAACTCATTTAGGGTTTGGTGTGTACTCACAATGATATTTAATTTTTTTTTTTTTTTTTCAACCCGATCTCCTTTTGAGCTTACCAAAGCTAAATTGCTTACTGCTCCTGTGTAATATTTTCTCACAGCAACAGATAGACAACCATTTTCACAATGTCTGGAGTATGCTTGTAAGAGTGTTTGACACATGCTCCTGCGATAATTGCACCATATGATGTCCTACTTTGATTAAATGCCAAAGTTCAAATTTGTCAACCCTCGACCAAACACTATACCTATCCCTAATTATAATATTAATAATATTGATAATAATATTAAGATTTGTATTAGGTGCTGAATACACTTGAAATCAAATGCTCAATCGCACTCGTGAAGCAAAAACAACAAATAGATCACATAAAAGCATTTATAGCACTTAACTCAACCTAAAACCCAACCTAAAACCCAATACAAACCAAACCCTTAGCCAGTAGTTTGATGAGAGCTAGACCAAAGAAATAGTTTCAGAAGCAAAAGTCAGAGCACCCACCTGTATTTTTCTTATTCATTCCACTATGAATATGACTGACGAAGAAAGCGGACAAAATATACAGTTCCTCAGGTAGACAAAGGAACAGCCCTTTACTGCTATTGTGTAGAACAGGTGTCACATGCATATTCACCTGTTCTTCAAATATTTACATAATAGCAGTGAAGGGATGTTCCTTTGTCTAGCTGAGGAACTGTATATTTTTTCCACTTTCTTTGTCCGTCATGTTCATAGTGTTCATTGTTATAGGCAACAAGGAGAAGGAAAGCAGTGACCTTTCTAAACATGATCACGACCAAAGGTCAACATGCCTACAACTACTATTCCGCTCTAGACTATAGCAGAAAGAGCCTCACAAACAATCTTCTCTATAATTTACAGACTATATGACAGTTTAATGTTATTCATTCATACATTCATTCATTCTTTGTAGGCAACAAGAAGAAGGAAAGCAGTGACCTTTCTCAACATGATCACGACCAAAGGTCAACATGCCTACAACAGTACTTACTCTTCTCTAGACTATAGCAGCCTCACAAACAATCTTCTCTACAATTAACAGCCTACATGTGTAATTTCATTCATTCATTCATTCTTTATACATGTAGGCAACAAGAAGAAGGAAAGCAGTGACTTTTCTGAACATGATCATGACCAAGGGTCAACATATCTACAGCAGTCTGAAGAAGATGCAAACAATCTTCTCTACAATTTATAGCCTATGTGACAGTTTAATATTATTCATGATTAATTCATTTATTCTTTATAGGCAACAAGAAGAAGGAAAGCAGTGACCTTTCTCAACATGATCACGACCAAAGGTCAACATGCCTACAACTGTACTTACTCTGCTCTGAAGAAGATGCAGCCTCATCTAGCCCTGTTCCTGGAGGATGCGGTCACCGGGCAAGGTCATCTCGTCAAAGGAGCATCCTTAGATGGATTCACCAAGGCACAAGGTATCTTCTATGTTTCTTGTTGCCATGGTGATGGTCGTTATGACGATGATTGTGGTTGTGATAATGATGATGATGATGAGGAGGAGGATGATGGTGGTGGGGATGATGACGATGATAATGATGATGATGATGATGATTCGAATGATGATAGTTGTAGTGCTGATGATGATGATGATGACGATTGGGATGATGGCGATGGTGGTGATGATGATGATAATGATAATGATGATGATTGGGATGATAATGATGATGATGATAGGGATGATGATGGTTGTTGTGATGATGATGATGATGATGATGGCGATGGTGATGATGGCGATGATGATGATGATGACGACGATTGGGATGATGGTGATGATGATGATGATAATGATTGGGATGATGGTGATGATGATGATAATGATAAGGATAATGATGATGATGATGATAATAATAGTGATGGTAGTGATGACGATGATGATGAGTAAGATGATGGTGATGATGATGATGATGATGGCGATGATGGTGATGATGATGATAATGATTGGGATGACGATGATTGTAGTGATGATGACGATGATGATGATGATGATAATGATGATTACGATTGGGATGATGATGATGATTTGGATGATGATAATGATGATGATGATGATAATGATGATGATTAGGATGATGATGATGAGGATAATGGTGATGGTGGCGATGTCTGATAGTGATGATTGCGATGATGATGATGATGATGAAATTGATGATGATTGGGGTGATGCTGATTGGGATGAGGAGGATGAGGAGGATGAGGAGGATGAGGATGGTGATGATGATTGTGATGATGAGGATGATGATGATGATTGTGATGATGAGGATGATGAAGTAGAATTGGATAGAGAATAGAGATGATATAGTGTAATAAATGCACTTATTCAAAGTTACAAGGCAGCAGGTGCACATGCCATCAAAAGAGCATCTTTCAAGACAATGGATTTTAAGCACATTCCCTGTGACTGTTGGCTCACATCACGAGTGCTTTTAAAAACTACATGTAGAGAATCATATCGAAAAGAAAATTCATAACAAATTGCACTTTCTTACTTTTTTACTTTTTTCTCGTCTCAATTTAATCACATACATGACTACATGTACAGTAAGTTGGTTTTACAGTCAAGGTCTTTTTTTTCAAAGAATTTGATTGTTAGGTTTAAAACTTTGATTTTGTTGTTGATAGAGCTTTGTGGTATAATTTGAGATGTATAGGTGGATATAAATGCCCTTACTTACTTGTTATGTTTCTTTATCAGCTGACATACTACTCCGTAAGGGAGGGGTACCGATACCCCCGTCCGTCTTCACACCCCGCCCCAACCATGTCGTGAAGATCAAGGAAGCACTGATGAATCTCAAAGATGGACCCGGTTGGTGCGTTGTTCACGGGATGGGAGGCATTGGCAAATCAGTAATAGCAGCGGCTTCAGTTAGAGACACAGAAATACTCTCAGGTAAGCACTAGAAGTGTTGGGTGTTGGATGGTACTTGTATACATGTAGGTGTCGAGTTCGGTGTTGACTCAATGAAGGTGTATCAGTAACAAGAGCAGCTGCAGTTAGTTTAAATTTTGCTTGGAAATTTGTAAACACTGCTTTAACCTTTAGCTATTGAGTATTCAGTGTTAGCATTTAGTTTAGTGTGGTGTAGACAGGGTCTATGGTGTAGTATGGGAGGTTTTTTAAAAAGACAGCTGCTATACTAGATATTGAAACGCACATTGAAATACACATTATTCAGTGTTGGGTGTATATTGTATTGTAGATGAGGTGTAAGATGTAGAGTGTACTGTATATTGGATGAACGGAATGACCGATTACATGGGTTTATTGCTGTTTGGTCTACAACCAGTTGGTCTACTACCCAATTGGTCTATTCCCATTTGGTCTACTTTCCATATATGGTATGATAATCATTTAATCATGAATAATAATCATCATATGATTATTAGACCTTATGGATGGTACACAAAATAGACATTAGAAAAACTGGGATTTAGACTAACTGGTTAATAGATTTACTTAACAATAGACAGAATGGTAGTAGACTGATTGGACATTAGACTATTTAGAAATTCTACCAAATGAATATTACATTAGCCTAAATTGTCCATAATGTTATGAACGAGAGCAAAATAACAGTGATTTCCTATTGAAATAAATTCATTTTGATGGGCATATCTCAGCCAATACATATTCATTTGGTTTTCAACATTCGGGCATTATTTCTGATGCTCTTTCAGAAAATGAAGTTCAGATTGGAAACTCTAAAAATAGTTTTTTTGATGACGTCAAACTTGACCACTCTATTGCTACTACTACTTCAACTAAAAACTAATTGATTGGTTGAGAGCTCGTCACGTGACCAGAAATATTTCAACTATTTTAAGGTTGCTCTGAAAAAGTACTATATGAGAGTACTATTTGGGAGTCTCCTCTGGTAATGAATTGAATTTGTTTAGATTTTTCAAATCTTAATTTAATGAAAACAAAATATTTTAAATCTTTTTAGATACAAATTTAAATTATTTTTTGTTCTAATTTTATTTTTTTTCTTCCAAAAATGTTTTTTTTGTTTTTAAATATTTTTTTAAAAATAATTTTTTGATGCAGGATATAAAACATATATACCATACCTTCTATTTGAGGTACTGGTTAAAATTATGGATGTCAGTGACTCCAAAAGTACTATTTGAGTCACCTCTTGCACATAGTTTGAACTAGAATCTCTCAAGACAGTGTATATTTGTATACTAACACTGTATTATTCCTTGTAGATGTGTTTCCTGGTGGCTTATTCTGGCTGTCTGTGGGCAATGTGGATAAAGCTAAGCTCCTATCCAAGGTGCAGAATCTCTGTGCCAGACTAGATGAAGACGTTGATAGATCTCCGCCGCACAACCTAGAGGAGGGCAAGGATCGGTTGAGGGCGCTCTTCATCGACAAACACCCAAGGTAGAGTAATTCATCGTTCGTTCGTTTATTCATTTCATTTTCATAAAAAACACAGAAAATTTAAATAAACATACAAGTATATACATGTACATACAAAGAATGTTCAGTTTATACAATAACTTCAAATGAAATAGGAGAACAAAAGAAAAGCCCATTCAAGATTCAAGACGGCCTTGTTTAAAAAATTTCCCCCAAATATTATAATTTATATTACTGAGTATATATTAGTTTAAGATATATCACATAAGACACTGATAACCACAATATAAAGACACAAAAATAAAAAAATATGTATGGAATAATTTAATATGGGAAGGGGCAAAAAGGTTTGGAAGTTACATTCAACAGTACTCAGAATACATCTGTTCGGAGCTCATGTAGAAGGGTGTAAACTCACAGAGTAAATGCCCTTTTGGCTCCAAAGAGAAAAATTATGAAAATATAATTTCTTACAAAGTCCATAGTATGTTGCTGACTATAATTACTGTGGATTAAGATGACACCTTTATTGTTCAGGTGCATGTATTTTGATTTTGCGAACCAATTTCTTGTGCTCCAGTCTAAGGGCATTATTTAGTTATTAATTAATCTCTTTATTTCTGTTTATAAAGCTTGCCAATATACACGCCAAAGGATTTTAGTGCCATGGTTTGAAACATGTACTGAAGGAACCTGTACATAAAGACCACCTGCCCATGTCTTTTTTGTCTCCCTTGAGCGGTCTTTATATACAGGTTTCAATGCCTTTTTCCCTTCCTGACATGTATTTTTTCTGCCATGTCATTTCTTTAAGATACCGTAATAGCAATCAATCAGGTACCCTTTTACACCTGTATATTTAATTGAATTGATGTTACAGATCCCTGTTGATCCTTGATGATGTCTGGTCAACGAGAGTTATTCACACGTTTGATGTTCAGGCTAGAGTCATGGTGACAACTAGAGACAGGGGAGTCACAGATAGAGTTACAGGTTGGTAGGAGAGGGATTAAAGGAGTGGTGCTTTTTAGTTTGGTTGTAGTAGAATTCATGATGAGATTATGATGATGGTGTTGATGATGTTGGTGGTGGTGGTGTTGGTGGTGTTGGTGATGATGATGGTGGTGGTGGTGGTGGTGGTAGTGGTGGTGGTGGTGGTTGCGATGATGATGATGATGGTGATTTTGATGATGGTGGTGTTGGTGGTGATGATGATGATGATGACGACGATGATAATGATGATGATGATGATGAAGATGATGATGAATATGATTATGGTAATAATGATGAATGTAACGATGATGTTGGTGGTGGTGATGGTGATGGTGATGATGAAAGTGATGATAATAATGATAATAATAGTGGTGGTGGTGGTGGTGATGATGATAAATATAATGATAATGATCATGGTTGATTTATTTCCGTTCATTACCGTAGAGGATCGAAATGAAACCATGTCATGTTGATAATCACCTCAATCTCTCTTTCACTCCTAGGTCCTGTACATAGGGTACAACTAGAAGAAGGTTTCTCTGAAGAGCAAGCCTTAGCAACCTTAGCAGCTTGGACGCTTCAAGAGGTCAAGACGTTACCTCCAGAGGCCAAGGCTATCTATGAAGCTTCTAAAGGCTCTCCTCTGGTCATCTCAATCATAGGAGCACTACTAGCTGATCATCCTACGAGGTAAGTTTGATTTTGATTTGATTTTGATTTATTGGTTTCTGCATCTTTTTTCTTTTTTTCATCATACATTTTCATGAACATAATATGAACATAAAGTGTATATAATTTTATAAAGATAATAAACGAAATTAAACAAATATATTGAATGCATAATTAACATACATTAGATGCAGTAGGGCTACAGAAATAAGCAAAATAGCTTAACGTGCCCGCAGCCCTCAACTTAGATACAACAATACAAATAAAAAAACTTGCAGAGAAGTTTAGAATAGGTATGTCCTCATCAGCTCAAGATTGCCAAATAGCCTGCTATTTCTGATTTGGAAAATAAGCCCGAAGGAAACAAATCGCATCTTCTTCAGCTCGAGACTCGACCTCAAAACTTGAAACTTGACCTCAAGAAATTTGCTCGAGATATTTTGCTCAGCGTTACGCACATAGTGCGAGCCTTTGGGCTGGTGAGGATGCACTGGACAAATAGCGGGATATTTTGCAAACTAGCACAAGTTATCTTGGTATGATTATCTCGACCAAATATCCTGCTAATTGCGGGCTGATGAAGACGCAAATAAGCTGGATTATTTGCAATCGGGATAGTTAAAATACTGCGGGCTGATGATGATGCAAATTAGCTGGATAATTCGCGATCAGGATAGTTAAAATAGCGGGTTATTTGGCAACTCAAGCTGATGAAGCCAGGCATTCTGTCATCTCTGAGGATTCTAAAGGTTATGTTCTCTTTTTGTTCTCATCATAAGACCTCTATCAGTTGAAAATCCTACATGTAAATGTGCAAGGTATTTGTCTTCAGTCTCTTTTGGTTATTAAAACTTGCTAGAAATTTGTCTTGGGTGAACATTGCACTTTTGGCTTCCCCAGTCACGGATTCAATATTAATGGATTGTCATTTATTGTTATTACTTTGTTCTTAATTTTCTCTATTGCAGAATGATATAGTTATTCTTCCTACCTTTGTTGTGTATAATATAGTGATTCCCTTTTTAAATACTTTTTTCCCTTTAGTTTACACACATCTTTCTCTGCGCCACTTTCTCTACCTTTCATTCTCCATCATTTCCCCTCCTCACTTCCCCCTCTCTTTCTTATCTCTTCCCCTCCCTTCCCCCTTTCTTTCCCATCTCCTTCCTTCTCTCTCAATTGTCCTTCTTATTCTCTCTTCTCTCCCTCCCCTTTTCCTGCCCTCATTTCTTCCTTCTCAATACCGGTATCTCACTTTCTGTTTACCCTTGTCTCCCTTTCCATCTAATCTTTGGAATAATTTACCATCGAGAATAACAACTTCCTTTAGAGACCTTTAAATCCAAGCTGAAATCTTATCTTTTTAAACAATACCTGTACTTGGCCCTATCACACTCATCCAAACTCTTCTTCTTTCTATTTGTCTTGTGCGCCTCGGGATAGAATTGTCTAGATAGACGGCGCGATATAAATGCCTATTATTATTATTATTTATTATCTCCCAGATGGAAGTATTACCTTGACAAGCTCACGAGGAAACGCTATGCAAGCCTGAAGAAGGTCACAGCCTATGAGTATGGTAGCGTCGGTGAAGCCATGGGGATGAGTCTAGAGCAGCTACCTCAAGAGCTAAGGGACATCTATAAATCATTCGCTATATTTGCCGAAGATGTGCCTATCCCAGCTTCAGTGAGTACTTATTCATATAAATATCTACATTTAAAACCCCACTGCACTACTTATAGCTACTTGCGCCCTCTATATAGCAAACAATGCCTAATCAGTGCCTGTTGGTCCCCCATGGTCCCTCTTTTCTTATGTTAACTGAGAGCTGATTGATGTGATACCCACCTGTCAGTGACCTTGCAGGGAGGTATAATCCCTCCATGCCAAACTAGTGCAGAGGGGCTTTAATGTATTTGATTATAAATCATTTGCTATATTTGCAGAAGATGTGCCTATCCCAGCTTCAGTGAGTACTTATTCATATAATTATTCACATTTAATGTAGTCGTAACGACATGAACAAAGGTAAATGTTTCAAACCAGGTCCATGATTTTTTAACTCAAAATGTTAGTGTGTCATTGACAGGGTGCACAAGACAAATTTTGCAAGGTATATTCTGAGAGCTGGCCCAGTTAGAATGTACATGAAGCAATTACAACATCCAAAGAATTTCCACTTTACTTCTAGTTTTAGAGATCACATGCATTTACCCAAGTCTGGTGTATGCAACATGGAAACAGATGAGAGTATAGATGCTGATTATAAGTTTCGGCTTGCATGGTGATGTAGATTTACAGTAGGCTTGCGGTTGCACCATATGAAAGGGGGAGGATTGAGGAGTCCTGAAAAGGACTCTCAGTAATCTTTCTTTCTTAAGTATGTGTAGTCCTGAAAAGGACTGTTGGTGTAGTCTTTAAATAGACTGTTGGTTACCTTTCTTAGCTTATAGTTCTAAGGAGAACTATAGCGCCGGTTGGAGAGGATGGGTGGTAGGAGAGGCTCGACGTTTCGAACAGGTTGACTATCCGTCGTCAGGAGTGGAGAATAGCTGGCGTGCTTGAGCTTATTAAAGTCACTGGGTTGCGGACGTGGGGGTTCGTCTGTAAGCTGTTACTGTTCAGGCTTGTCCAGATATAAAGTGACAAAACCCCTGCCAGCGATTTTTGTTTTCTTCTCATGATGATGTAATGCTTTACATTTCTGTATCTTATAACGGAGAGCTCCGTGAATACGTGCAGGACTATGTTTATGTTACATGTATATAATGTAGTATAGTAAAAAAAAAAATTTAAAAAAAAAACAGTTTTAAAATTCTTGCCAAAGACAGGGAACCAGACTCGACTAGCACTTGTGCTAACTTCTGGTACCCCCTTTAACAACAAAAGTGTACACATAATATTTTATTCCATTTGTATACGACATACTTTGTAAAACAATATTTATATTATTCATGTGTAATGTAATATCGATCTTTTTTTAATATTGTTATATTTTATGTAATCATGCTTGATACATTGTGTTTTACTTGTTATTATTTTTGTTGTTAATAAACTCAAACTCAAACTCAAACTATTGTTCTGCGCACTGTGGCGGCTCTTTTGCAGTGGTTTACCGAGCCATATCCAACGAGCCTATACAATGATTGTTTTTCTCCAGGTACTTGGAGTGATGCACGGTGAGGAGCAGGAATCGATAGAAGATATGATGGAAGAAATCATCAATAAATCCCTCGCATTCCAAGAATGGAACACAACATATAAATGTCAAATGTATACGATCCATGATCTCCAACTTGACTTTCTAACTGAACAATACAAGACAGATATACAGGTAAGCTTTTGATTGATTGATTGATTGATTTTATTTCATTTCAAATAACAATTGTTTGCACAATAAAGAACATAGTTGGCAAAGTAAGATCGAAATTATGAAATGAAACAGGAACATACTGGAAAGCATAGCTTGTTTTTGTAGGTTCCCAAGAATAAACATAATCTGAACATTATTTTCATAAATCATTTTAAATCATCTTAATAATTACAGTAAAATAGATATAATATAATAACATATTTTCATAAACCATTTTAAAGTATCTAAATAATCAAAATATACACCAAAAAAAAAAACGGGACACAAAGGACAGGAAACTGACATAATAAGACAAGACATGACAAAACAATTCATAAAAGGACAGGATAAACAAAACATGAAAGGACAAGACAAAAAAAAAGACATGACAGGACAAAACAAAAACATCTGATTGATTGGTTGCTTGTATTCATATTCTATGCCAAAATAACAAAGGATAATGCATTTTTCATAAAGATAATATGGAAATAGATAGTCCTGAATCATAGTAATTAACAACATGACAAAATGTGCTTTAAATGATTAAAGTACGGAAATAAAAAGTGAACCTACTTAAAAGATAGGCTCTTTGCATGCAGGTTCACTGAATTAAACTAATGACTTAATATTCAGAAAAAACAGAATACACATATACACTAGACTGAGAGTACACTACACTATACTACTGAGTAGTAGAATTTTATACTTGATACGCTGTTCTATTGGAAGCCAGTGAAGGTTCTTGAGTATTTGAGTAGTATGGGTCGAATGGGTCATTTAGTGACAAGGCGGGCAGCTGCGTTTTGAACCTTTTGTACTCTGTGAATTTGGTATATAGGAAGTCCATAAAGGAGAGAGTTACAGTTATCGAGATGAGATGTTACAAAAGCATGAATCAATTGTTGAGTGGTTTGGGGGGTTAAAAATTTCCTTATAGCGCGAAGATTACAAAGATGATAATTGGCAGCTTTCACACATTTTGAAATATGTGCATCAAGAGACATGCTTGTATCGGAAATGACACCAAGATTTCTTGCCTTATCTGAAGGAGCAATGTGCACAAAAAAAACACGTATATGAGTTATAACAATCTTGGAAAGTTGTTGTCTGGAGCCTAACAAGAGAAATTCTGTTTTATAGTCATTTAGTTTGAGATAGCAATCATTCATCCATTTCCGTACATCACAAACACAACTTTCAAGATCTTCATTACGTTTTTCTACCTGTTCCTGAATAGGAAGACACAAAAAATATAATTGTAGATCGTCTGCATACATATGATAGCTTATATTGTGTTTACTGATTATCTCATGAAGTGGTAAGGTATATACATTAAACAGATGGGGACCTAAAACAGATCCTTGGGGCACAGAAAACAGAAGATTAATGACCGATGAAGTTGTATCATGAAGGTTAACCACTTGAGATTGATTTGAAAGGTAGGAACAAAACCAATGGAGACATGTTCCACCAATGCCAACCGTTTTTAGTCTGTCGATTAAGATATTGTGGTCAACAGTATCGAAGGCGCAGCTGAGATCTAACAGAACTAATGCAGTAACTTTCCCCTTATCCATTTCTATTAAAATGTGATTTTGTACTTTCAATAGTGCCATCTCTACACTGGTTTTCCTTGTAGGCCGATTGAAAGGGGTTTTGAAGGTTTTGATCATTTATGCTGGACTGAAGACGCGTAGCTACTATACGTTCAATTACCTTACCAAGATACTTTAAATTTGCAATGGGAGGATAATTTTTAAGCTCTTGTTTATCAAGGCTTGGTTTCTTTAGGTGAGGTTTAATGAGTGCATGTTGCAGACGATGGATAGTAGATAGATAGATAGGTGGGTAGATGGATAAAGACAGAATCACTCAAGCAAAGAGAGAGAGAGAGAGGGGGGGGACGCTTTTACATCATGTATTGTAAATTCTTCTCTCCCTTTTGAGACGACATATCACCTTTGATGTGAACGTGTTCATTTTTCACTGAGTAATATTAAAAAGAAGGAATACATACTTTATGTACCGGTATAGGTTTAGAAAAAATTACATTATAAATAGATCAATATACATAGCACAGCTACTATATAAGTACATGTATATGCTACTGCGCCGTGATGAAAACAAAACTCCTGACAGTGCTACTTTACAGACAAACAAGAAAAAACTATTCAAAATTTCCTGCAAAACAATAGGCATGAAGAAAGTGGTCTAGGAACGTGAGACGTAGCTGTACTTTACAATTTTATTAGAAGCTTTCGGCTTGTGAGGCCTTCTTCAGGTTCTGAAGTGCAAACACATACAGATATATACAGGGATAGAGCAACGTCGATCTGGCGCTGCTCAGTGGCTGCCGGGCTCACGATCAATTGGGCAAAAAGAATTTCCGTTTCGGTTTAATAAAATTTGGAGTGGACTATTAGATTATTATTGATATTGAATTATTGAAACAAATACATTGTATGAACAAATATACACGGCATACAAACTTAAGATCACTCAATCATAGTCAAGCATCATGAACATAGCAAAAATTAGTACGAGAAATACTTTGGAATAAACTTAGAAATGATTGTGCAATGTCAGAGTTGAGAATTCTTGCACTATATGAGAGACCTTATCATTTCATTGTTCATTTATACATGTTAATATTCATTTTATTTCTACAGTGTTATGAAATAAATATTTATTTAAATCAAGTAGATATTTGAAATGTTTATTCTTTATTTGAATGTTTTCTTTTAGGCACCTTAAGAGTCCCTTGGATGGACTATTTGGGTATTACAGTTTATATTATTAGTATTACTATATATGTTTTTATTACTATTCTACTTCTTGTTCTTTTTGTTATCATTATCAGTATTTGTAGAGTCACTAGAACCATGATTGTTATTTTCACAGATAGTAGGTAGAGTAGTCTTTGGGAGTTTAGGTCTATACATGTACATGTTTATTTTTCTAATTATTTTCATCATTATCATCATTATCATTGTTACTATAATTGTCATATTCATTACTGTTATTACTAAAGGTACAGTGATATCTTGTTATAACCATAAAAAAACAAAAAACAAAAAACAAAAAGAATTTAAAGAGCTGCGACCAACAAAATCACCTAGTTATATCAGAGCTCTTCATAATTAAGTTCCACTGAACATGTATTTCCGCATCATCATAACCATTAACCATCATGCTGTCTTTATCATTGTTGTGTTAATAATCACAAAGCTGAACTAAGCTAAGCTGTCACCGTGTCCCTAAGGACGTTGGCTCCACAAACATATTGAAACCATTTTTCCTATCTAGAGCGATTCTAAATGCCTTCTGAAAGGTGATGCCTACTAGGATGTCACTTTCCCATCTCTTCCTTGGTCTTCCTTGGTTATTTGTTCCAACAACAGTCTCCATGTGTAAGCGTTTAGCGAAGCGTACGCCGTTCATTCTCGAAAAATGACAGAACCAAGGGGCTGTTTCACAAAGATCCTAAGTTGAACTTAACTCTAAGTTGGACTTGAGCATTATGGAGAGCCATTTGTAGCCTTAAAATAGAATATACCGGTGTTCAAAAGCAAAAATTTTAGACTTTTCATAAATTCCATTTCAAAAACATGAAATCTCCTTGGTAATAGAAAATATGAATTTGAATCAACATTTTAGTCCTCTTAAAATAACTTTTACAAAGTATTTTCAAAGAGGCTAACGGCTTTCCATAAGTGTTAAGTCCAACTTAGGGTTAAGTTCGACTTACGATCTTTGTGAAACACCCCCCAGGTCAGTTGGGCTTTAGCAATGCGGGCAAGGATTCGTTTATTTTGTCATGAGTCAATGCAATCATCACTAGTCAGTCACTCCCAATTCTCCTTCATACAGGACATGAACAAGAAGCTAGTCGACGGCTTCCATAGTCATTGTAAGAGTGAGTACCACACGCTGCCGGATGATGGCTATATCCACATGTACCTAGCAGCGCACATGGCAAAGGCTGAAGAATTCGCTGAGCTCAAAAAGCTACTCACAAGCCTTAGATGGATTACTAACCAGGTTGCACTGACGGGACCAGCGAACACCTTGAGTGACTATGTGAGCTATAAGAACCTGTTATCATCAGAGGTGAGTTTACACATGAAGACTTTCGTCGCAAAACGCAATATCTCCATTTCAGGCGTTCCGAGAATAAACATTGTCTGCCCCCTTAATTCTAATGCAAAACCATGAAGCCATAAACCAATATGAAATGATCACTTCACTTGTATTAAAGCCTGTCTGCCCTAGTTTGACCAGTAGGGATTAGACCTCCCTGCCTTGGTCACTGACAAGTGGTTATCTCATCAAATCAGCTCTCAATTAACATAAGTAAAAGGGGATCATGGGGGACCAACTGGTACTGCCTAGGCATTGTTTGCTATACAGAGGGCGCAAGTAGATACAAGTAGTGCAGACAGGCTTTAAAATAATGGTGCCTTAAAATCTATAATAACTTTTTTTGAAAACCCATGATCTCACATTAACTAGTATTTCTCTCTCTCTTCTCTCTCTTTTTCTCTCTTTTTCTTTGCTCTAGTGATTCTATGACATTCATTAAAACCTTGTAAAAGATTTCCAACTTTTGTTTCTTTTGAGCCTATGATATTTGGCATACAAAATAGATAAACATGTACAAACTGCTAAAGATGTAATTAACCTTCATTCAATTACAAGTGTAATTAGTATTGTTCACACTGCCACATCTTTGTTGTTTCATCAGGCTAAAGACATTGTGAGTCAGTTCCAGTACTTTGTGAGTGTGAATGCACATCTTCTCATGCAATCACCCCTCCCCGACGTCCTACAACTTGCCCTCCTTCAACCGGATACCACCGAGGTCTGTCAGCAATCTAGAAGACTGGTCAAAGCAAAGCAGAATGGTTTCTACGTTGAGTGGTGGTAAGTCAAAGGTCAAAGTTAAAAGGTCATATGTGAATAGTCATAAAATTGTATTAATCCCTTATGTTCCCTGCTTGTTAGGCTATTATGAAATTATAATTCCTCAAACAAGAGACATAAATGTACAATTAATCATAAATTATTGTGGCACATGCCCAGAATATCTGTTCGTTTTTGTCTGTATAAATCTCCTTGGAAGTGTTTCACAAAGACTAAGATCGACTTTAAGTTGGACTTAATTGTGGCAGGCCATTCTTACCACTGTTTGCTCTCACCATTGGTCTCTCAATTATGATCTTTAGATAAAAAAAATTCTGTCAATAATGAACTATAAAAAATGTCAATTCTGTAGATTTCTGACCATGATTTGTACGTCCCTTGAGAAACCAATGCCAAGAATGGTGAGAGGAACTAGTGGCATGAGTGGCCTGCCATAGTTAAGTCCAACTTAAAGTCGATCTTAGTCTTAAATCTGTTATCATTGCATGTATCTTTTGTTTCTCTCTCTCTCACAGCAATAAATACCTAGTAAGAGATTCCCTCTTGATGACGAATACACCGCATTCAGGGGTCACAATGTGTGCTCAGTTCAATGCTGCAGGAGACCATGTCTTATCTTGTGGAGAAGATGGATATGTTAAGGTAAATACCAGGGGCCTGTTTCACAAAGACTAAGATAGATCAAAGGGGAAATCCCTTTTTGAAGGCTGTTAATGTTTCGTCTCCAATACTGTTAACCTTCTTCTTCTTATGATCGTAATGATCTTTTTTTATGTCATATGATCTGTGACCTTCCAAGTCTGACACCATCCCAATACTGGGTCTTCCTCTTCCCCGTTTGACATCCATCTTCCTTTCAAAGATGTTCCTCAGCATGGTTCTAGGACATCTACCCCCTGGACATCCACCCCCCCCCCCCCCCCAACGGACTTAACTATGGCAGGACATTCATGTCACTAGTTCCCTTAACCATTCCTGGTATTGGTTTCTCAAGGGACGTTCAAATCGTGGTCACAAATCTACAGATTTTACAATTTTTGAAAGTCCCTATTGGAGGAAAAAACATTATCTAAAGATCAGTATCGAGAGACCAATAGTGAGAGCAAACGGTGGCATGAACGGCCTGCCATAGTTAAGTCCAACCAGGGTATGTTAGTTTAAATGGATGTACCGTCTCGAAAGAATTTCCCGAGGGAAAGATATTCAAGATTAACTTGGCTTAACATCAAGTAATGTAACCCTATTCAGCCATTAAATCCATCAACAGCCGCCCTTATCAGACCACAGATGCCCTCTGGCGATCCAAATGTTACGAAGTGTTACGCAACGCGGCCTGCTTCCCTAAGCTCTCCAAACACTTGGTCGTAAAAAGAAGGCTTTGAAGCCATGCGAGTCACCGAGAAAATGACGTCATACTGATTGAAGATGTATATAGCTATAATATAAAAAACACACAATCAACAACTTATGGCACAAAGCAACCTTCTATTGGTTATCAAATGCTTTCGCTGTGCTCGGATAACTGTACTGAAGACGTACCCATCTGAACCAGCGAAATCGACCAAGGAAATCGTGAGTTAGAGTGAATGCAAGTTTCTCATCATCATCACGTTCTCTTCTAATTATTGACATTTTCCGAAAGTTTCCGAAATTTTTACATAGCTAGGAAGGTAGTCCATAAGTTCATCTCTTAAAATAACTAAATGAAATTGTGTTATATATTTGCGCATTTGGTTTAATGAGGGTTAGAAGTTGTCAATTCATCACCACTTTTCACCCCGAGTACGGGCCAGCGACGCGAAAGCCGCCGTGCTCGCTGGGCTGTACATGCTGGATGTTGTTGGTGGTATTAACACACATAGCTGCAGCTGCATTACTAACCTGGCCGTGTATTAAAAGTTGTGCTATTGATTATCAACATTTCAAACACCACTGTACAAAACTCAACTGATTTCATTCAAAGGCAGTACTTTAGTGACGATTGATGATACCTAAAGAGCATTAAAATATAATTTGTTAAACTTTCCAATGTTAGAAAGAATAATTTAAAAATTAAAATTGTGAGTCTACTGTCAAACTTGCCGATCAATCGCATCGGAATAATTATGTGCATTTGTATGTTGTGAGTGTATTGACTATTCATGTATTCAAATGCTGCCTATTTACACGTACTGCAGTGCTAGTAGTCAATACGCATTAGTATCAACTAGCTATGCTTTGCTGGAGTGGCCTACGCATATCGCATTCACGATGAAACCGTACATTCTGGTTCGCTGCAACGAATAAGATTTTCCGTTGATGGAATTTCACACGTGCATAACTTGTATTGGTCTCCAACTTCCCATACACCAGGCTCAAGAATCAAATCTTCCTCAAAATCAGTCAGAAAGTCTAAATCGTCGCCTACCAAATACTCTTCCCTTACTGTACGGCGCTATTTTTGTTGTTAGCAGCCGATGTGTATTTCCAACAATGCATTTCGCGAGCCCTATGTCACTCAGTTTCGGGAGTGAGATTTACGAGCTGTGCGGTCCGGGTGGGGAATTAAGGGGATTATGATAGGGGGAAAAAAGACTCTCGGTGCAGCGGACTGCTTCAAAGGGCCCTCTTAGATGCGGAATCCATTTATTACAAGCCCTGGTCCAACTTAAAGTCGATCTTAGTCTTTGTAAAACACCCCCCAGACTTCCTTTAGATTCAAATTCAAATTCCATCTATTGATTAAAATCCAAACGTGAAGGGTCATTCTCATTTTCCAGTTCACAGTGGTGAATATAACATGATATTACATGAGGAGGGATGAGAAGAGCACTTCAACCTTTATGGTACCATTGGTGCATTAATGAATAATGATTACATAATGACCTTCATGAGCATGTATCCAGTATTTGTCTAGGTGGGTTGATCAATAACTTTACAAATAATAATAATAGTAATATAAAGCACTTATATTGCGCCATCTATTTAGTAAATATATTCCCCAAAAAACACCTTTATCTGACCATGCTCAGATTGTATTTACAAGCTGGTATATTCAACCATAACCACTATCCTAGGACTGTTGCAGGCCTGATAAAAACCTGATTTAATTCAGTTTCCCGATTTTTTTTATTTTTCCCGATTTAAAAAAAAAAAAATCCAGATTTTCTTCCCTATTTTATCCTGATTTTCCCAATTCCCTTCTTATTTTCTCTATTCTTTCCTATTTTGCCATATTTTTTTCCAATTTTTCCCAATTTTTTCCCCAATTTTCTTACTCGAAAGGGGGGAATGTTGTTAGATTCCATTTTCCCCTCGAATCCTCTTTTTTCTTTTTTTACACATGGGGGGCGTGGTTGAGGGGGAAACAAAAAACCTATTTTTTTTTAGTGCTCACTATCACCCCTGTGTTGACAAATAAAGACTGGAGGAATGGAATCAAATTCAAATTTGTTCAATTCAATTTATTTCCACTTTTAAAAACAATTCACAAATCAATAACAAATACATAGGAATAATAGTGGCGGGATCATGATAAGCACTAATTGGCTTATTAAAAATGACCCCCTAACAAGTATACATATAACATATTGTACATTGTAAGTAAATGTCAGATCACCTACATTACAACTTTTCTTGCTTCTTGTTTTGATTCAGTTCTGGAGCAGTGAGTCTGGCAAACAAGCATTCAGCATTGAAGCACATAACAACACGGTCAACTGGTGTGAGATATCACCTGACGGTCAAACCATGGTCACATGTTCAAGCTCAAACATCAAACTATGGCGGATACCTAACGGAGGATACCCCCTTCACCAGGCTATGATTAGGAAGATCCCCGGTGATTGGTTGAGGGCGATATTCTCTCATGATGGAACAAGGATTGCTATGTGCTCTCTAGATGGACTCATAGAGGTGAGAATGAGAGGGGGGGGGGGGGAGATAGGGCGAATGAATGAGGGGGAGAGAGAGAGAGAGAGAGAGAAACATACGATTGGTTGAGGCGATATTCTCTCATGATGGAACAAAGATTGCTATGTGCTCTCTAGATGGACTCATTGAGGTGAGAATGAGAGGGGGAAGGGAGAGAGAGAAAGAGAGAGGGGGAGAGAGATAGAGGGGGGGGGGGGAGTGACGGAGGGGGAGGGGATGAGAGAGATAGATCCTTTGGTCGGCTAAGGGCCAATATTCTCTCACAATGGAACAAAGATTGCTATGTGCTCTCTAGATGGACTCATTGAGGTAAGAATGAGAGGGGGAGAGAGATAGGGAGAAAGAGAGAGAGAGAGAGAGAGAAAGAGAGATGCAATGAGACAGAGAGAGAGACAGAAAGAGATGCAAAGAGATGGAGAGAGAGAAAGAGAGAGAGCGATCATTGGATCTGATAACATGTTTGTAAAATATTAGTTATATGTTGGTAATGTGTAAGTAATATATAGGTAATATGTAAGTAATATATAAAGATAATGTTAGTAATGTGTATGTAAGTAATATGTAAGTAATCTGTCAGTAATGTGTAAGTAATATGTTAGTAATATGTCATCGGTAGTAATATTTTGGTAATATGTTAGTAACATGTAAGTAGTATTTAAGTAATATGTTAGTAGTATGTTAATAATATATAAGTAAGATGTTAGTAATATGTAAGTAATATATAAGTAATATATATGTTAGTAATGTGTAAGTATTAGGTTAGTATTATGTTAGTAATATGTAAGTAATATGTTACTAATATGTTAGTACTACCACTATGTTAGTTATATGTTAGTAATATGTTAGTACTACTACTACCGGTATGTTATTAATATGTATTCTTATACATTCTAATTTTTTACAGATCCTTGACCTGAACGAAGACAGAAGGAAAATGATCCGTGCGAGTGACTCTGTGATCAGAGCGCTGTGTTATACACTGGATGATAGATACATTATATCATGCTCTGACGATACAAAAGTAAAGGTAAGAAGAGACACAGATACAAGGTGAAAGGCTTAGCTAGATGTAGTAGTGGTGGTTATTTTACCTGACTGCTAAGAAAGCATAAATGCTTGTTAGTAAGCAACCAGACGGCCGACGGCTTTAGGTCCTCTCCGAGGGACCTGGTAATGAGGATTAATGCCTTACCAAAGGGCACTAGCATCGACTTTGTTTCGATATTACAAGAACACTGTTCTACCAACTGAGCTATCACGCCTCCTCAAATACAGTTAACTATTAAATGATTACCGT
The DNA here is from genome assembly GCA_035222895.1 of Strongylocentrotus droebachiensis. Lineage (NCBI taxonomy): Eukaryota > Metazoa > Echinodermata > Echinoidea > Camarodonta > Strongylocentrotidae > Strongylocentrotus > Strongylocentrotus droebachiensis. The sequence goes on along the minus strand of JAVYIG010008883.1, from coordinate 17,607 downwards.
AATCATATTCATGTAAATTTGATGTTTGTTTTTTGTTACTCAAAAGTGAAAGGTAGACTGGTTGAATTAGGGCCTGTGTTGAGCATTGATATGTCACATTCTCAAAAACATAATTCTGGACAAATCAATTTTTCATATACTGTACTTAAAAAATTACAAACCTTGGTAAGGGCACGAACAATTTTAAGTTATTAACTGTACTACCGGTGTGGTGGCTCAGTCAGTACAGCATCCACCTCGCAACCTGGAGGTCGTGGGTTCGAACCTTGGCCGCGTCATACTAAAAGACGTTAAAAGACGGGAGTTGCTGCTACCTTGTTTGGCGTTCAACAATAATGGATAGATCAACGTCAATCTGGCGCTGCTCAGTGGCTGCCGGGCTCTTGATCAATTGGGCAAAAAGATTTTCCATTTTCGGTTTAATAGAATTATTATTATTATTACATACAAATATAGAAACGACACACATACAGACACAGATTGAAAGAGTGATGAGGTAGGGATGGAGGAAAGGAGGGAAGGAGGTAAAAAAAAGTATGATCATATATTCAAAATATAGAGAAATAGACACAAAATTAAGGAAGATAGATTTAAACATACACACGTACCAATGTTAGACATTGGACATACATGGGAGAGATGGAAAAAGTTTTTTTTTTACCCTCACAAATAAGAAACCACCATTATTATGAATGAGATTATTTTCAAAACCATATCTGTCAAAACAAGGTTGAGAAAAAAAGGAAGAAGAGCAAGTATTTCTATCAACATTATATCATTACCATCGTCATTTCCAGCACGATCACTAGTATCATCATTACCCTTTCCATTGTGTGTTTTTTTCTCTCATTTTACCCATCTCCATTCGATCAGGTCTTCGATGCCTCCTCAGCAACATCTGACCCTGTCATGTCGTACACTGGTCACACAACGTCCGTCATCAACGCCAGCCCTTCACCGGACGGTCAGTACGTGGCCACCACAGGGGGCAGCGATGTCCATGTCTGGACAATCGTGGACGGTGCATTGGTTGGGAAGTGTATGAGTGAAGCCAACATGGTCTTGTGTTGTGAGTTCTGTCCTAAAGGTGATATCATCGCAGGGGGTCTGTCATCCTATGAGATTGTGGTGAGTATAGTGTCAATGCCGAGACACTACAAGCATTCAAAGGTTTATCATTCTTTGTATAGTATCCTTTAATTACTCTTAAAGTGACTCGGTAACATTGCCTCAGATTCTGAAACAAATTCCTGGATTTAGCTCATGCTGCAATCATAATTATAAACCTTTAGGTCAGTCAGGAATCCCATGACTTTTGCAAGCCGATCGCCTGTCTGATTGTCAAGATATCTATCTATTGAGGAAAATGAATATGGTAAAACCGGTCACTCAGAGATTTTTACTTTTTGAGGCACTTTATGATAATTTTGAAGCGCAATTTTTTTAGGGCTTCAATATTACACCATATCACAAACACTGATATTACGTAGGGCCGTGTATCTCAGATTTAACATTGATAAACAATGCCTTTAAACTTGGACAATCTGGAGAGCAGAGAATAGGTTGATTGACAGTTTGGAAATGTGGCTGTGGAGATCAATGAAAGTTACCGGTATTAGTTGGAGGGACAGGGTCACCAATGAGGAAGTGCTGGATGGAGTGGATGAACAAAGGAGCTTGAGAAAAACAATCTGGAGACGGAAGATAAACTGATAGGGCACATCTTATGTGGGGATAACATGCTGAGGCGTATCCGGACACCTACTCCCTGGACATCCACTCCCCGGATTAGCACCCCAGTCATCTACTCCCTACGACAACTATCCCCTAGGGCAACCACCCTCTAGGACGACTACCCTCAGGACAACTACCACCGGAGAACTACCCCCAGACAACTGCCCCTAGGATAGTTGTCCGGGAGGTAGTTGTCCTAGGGGGTACTGTCTTTAGTCTGCAAGCACAGACCCTAATTTGACACTTTATCAACAAAATCATTGTGCCTTGAGAGAAGCCTAGCCAAGCCAAGTGGTTATGTCAACAGCTACAGTGCATGGCCTATGGTAGCCTTATAGTGCAGACTCACTTTTACGACTGACCAGGGTTTGTGCTTGCAGACTAACTTGTCCTAGGGGGTAGTTGTCTAAGGGTGGTTATCCGGGGGATGGATGTCCGGGGATGGATGTCCAGGGGGTAGATGTCCTAGAACCATGCTGAGGAACATCTTTGAAAGGAAGATGGATGTCAAACAGGGAAGAGGAAGACCCAGCATTGGGATGGTGTCAGACTTGGAAGGTCACAGATCATACGACATAAAAAAAGATCATTAAGATCATAAGAAGAAGAAGGTTAACAGTATTGGAGACGAAACATTAACAGCCTTCAAAAAGGGATTTCCCCTTTGATCTATCTGATATGACTCATATGTAGAAGATAACCATGAAAGTGATCAAATCTTATACATTTTTGTCATCCCTACTGTAGGTAATGACACAGTTATAGGAGAAAGCAAGCAAAGGATTTATGCATGTTTATCATTCATTCTGTCGTCAATGACACATCTATGGGAGAAAGTAATCAAATCTTATATATTTTTATCATTCTTTTCATCGTTTATAACACAGTTATGGGAGACGAGACGTTACAAGCCTGTAGCTGTCTTCAAGGGTCACACGTCGTGGGTGATGAGTGTCAAGTTTGATGTCAAAGGTGAAAGGTTGGTGTCTGCTTCAGATGATGAGACCGTCAGGGTAAGTCTTGATTACTCGTTCTCTACCACAAAAGACCTTTTGGGTCATTCCATGTCAAATCACCCCAAAAATCTGAACATTTTTACCCAACCATTTTTGATTTTGATGAACTTAGTGTCCCTGTTGAGTGTGATCTCACAGCACCAAATCTCAAATTTTTGGATGGATATGACCAGAGCATTAAAGCAAGTGGAAGATGGAAGTGTGTGCGTAGGTAAACGCCAGCAACCGCGGACCACTCCATAGAAAACTACCTCAAACCGCGTTCGTACCTGCAATTGGGGACCGTCCACGGTTGCGATACCGGTTCCGCCGTATCAAATTTACGACGTAGGGGGCGTTTGAATATTAGATGTCACAGCGTGTAGGCAACATCGACTGGATCAGTCCAGTTTCAGTCGCGAAATGTCACAGCGCCCCCTTCGATGACTGCGCGGGAGAGGCGCTCGGTACCTGATCATCCCATAGCAGGTACGTCCGCGGTTTGATGTAGTTTTCTATGGAGTGGTCCGTGGTGGTGGGCAATTACCTACGCACACACACACAAGTACTAAACTTGGTCCACGGTTGACGGCATAACCATGTAGTGGTGGGTGTGTGTGTGTATTATAATTGGGTTTTAACAGACGTGTATCAATCAGATGTGATTATTTACGTCTGGAGACCGACCATTAAACATCACCATCCGAAAGACGTGACTCAGTTTTGAACCTGCTTCCTCGGCTGAATCAATTTGTAACTCCCACTTTCAGCTGGATTACAGGCGCACACCACAACGCCTAGTGCATTGTATTGTATACATTATAACAGGGTTTATTGTGAATATCTGTGAGTATGGATACTTTCAATCCTTATTGCTCCTAAACAAAAAACATATCTCTGAAACTTTTATATGTTTTAGTGAACATATCATTGGGTGATTTGACATGGAATGACCCTTTTAGATCATGAGGTAGTAAACTTCTTTAAAAGTCCTGCTGCAGAAGTTGTAATGCTTTGTGTGTCACTTTGTAGATGCCTTGAGCATCTCCTTAGGTAGATTTGAGCGCTATATACATGTATATGTAGTTTTTGTTATCAGAATTATTTTACCGGTCCCAGTTGGTAATTATATGGTTCTAACTATTTGTCACAGTATATGATTTTTTTCTGTAGCTATTCCATCTTCCTGCCACCTAATTTTGCTAAGCTTCAGTATGTACACTAGTGGTAATAAATGAACAATAAATGTACATTATCGGTAAGGCATTAATCCTCATTACCCGGTCTCTCGGAGAGGCTGTAAAGCTGTCGGTCCTTTAATACTTGCTTTAATACTAACAAGCATTTATGCTTTCTTAGCAATCAGGTAAAATAACCAGCACTTAATGTCAATGCTGTTCTTCATGCGTGCCCTGCAATTATTATAACCCTGGCTATTAATTGCCTGTGTGAAGAGTGGCAAATGTGGATTAATGCCTTGCCCAAAGATGTTAGTGCTGGGCTAAGTTTTGAACCCTCAACCCTTGGATTGAGAGATAAGAGAATGACAGTCATTGGTTCCATCCATGTCAGTCGATAAAACGGCTAAACCCCCTCTGCACTAGTTTGGCATTAAGGGATTAGACCTCCCTGCGAGGTCACTGGCAGGTGGTTATTCATCAAATCAGCTCTCAATTAACATAAGAAAAAGGGCATCATGGGGGATCAACGGGTACCGCTTAGACATTGTTGGTTGTATAGAGGGCGCAATGAGACACCACACCTCCACTACTTTATTTCAAGATGACCATAATCAGTTTGATTGTTGTATTAACAGGTGACTGACGGAAGGAATGTTGATCAGACCTTCGTAGTAAGTGAGGAATCTCGGAGGATCAGAGCGTTTGCGTTGACGAGTGATAACACCAAGGTGGCTTACGGCAACGATGGAGGTGTTGTTAAGGTAACACATAGTGTCAGTGTGTTGCAATCCAACATTTGCTTGATTACAAGCGATTTTCATAAATGTAATCAAATGTAATGCTTGAAATACCTTAAAAAGTTCAGAAGAAATTTGAAAACATACTTATTTAGCACTTTATAAATCTCACAACTTTAAACCCAGTGCACCATTTCCACTCCTTTTGTATTCTATTCTGTAAAGCACATGGAGACATGCAATTATGCATATGTGTTATGTGCTATACAAAACGTTTAAGTGTGCAATAATTCATTCTGTACCCATCCGTATTTCCAACAGGTAGCTAATGTAGAAACCCATGCTGTAGAACGTTCTCTTGTAGCCCACACCAAGGATGTCCGTCAGTGCCTATTCACCAGAGAGGGCGACACACTCGTTACCTGCTCGAGTGATGGTCTCATCAAAGTAAGTGCTTTCACACTGTCTGTTTAAAGTTAAAGTTTTATTTATTCCACATTTTACATAGAAAAACAATTTATATTCTTTTCTTTTGATACAGGCGTGTATTATTATAAGAATAGATTTCACACAAGAAAAAGAAATTAATAAAGTAAAGATTTCAAATCAAATATAAAGTACGGAAAATAAGTACGAAATTTCAAAATATGTATATATAACAGGCTAGATAGAACAATGTAAAATGTGGGGAGCCTAAATAAAAAGCATAGCTTGTATGTGAATAGGCTACCGTACTGAGTAACACAATATAGTAGGTCTGAATGTAAAAGGTATTATAGGAGGCGAAAACGGAGTAGTATAGTATGAGATTCTAGAGACGTACAAGGAGAGTGAATTTGAGAAGAAACAAAAAATAGAAATAAAGAGTAAAGAGAATAATATAATAGTGATAAGTAGGAGAAGGTGAAGAAGGGAAGAAAGAGGAAGACGAAAAAGAAGTGGAAGAAGAAGAGGCAGTTCTAAGAAGAATAAGAAAAAGCAAATTGATGAAATCAATGGCATTGTAAAATAACAAAGTCTGTATAACCACCTGTACGACCACCTGTACAATCCAGCGGGACATCAACATTACTTTTATACATACTTACTTGAAAATGCTGTGTGAAAACCAGAGAGGAAAATGCCTTTGAATGTATATCATGGGTTTTATTCTTCTCTATATCTTATGATACGATACCTTGGACTGACAGGATATTAAACTAAGAAATGCTCAATAAGGCATGTGTCAAAAGATCCCTCCTTAACCCTTACTGTACTGGGGGGGGGGGGCCTGGGAGGCCCCCCCCCCCTCGACATTTTCGTAGATTGCGCCGCAACCGCTTGGAATTTTGAATTGTCGTTTCATGACTTTTTTCCCTCAAGTCTTACGCACATTTTGATACCATTTTCGTCGAAATCGGATATACCTGTAGGGCGTTACATAACAATTAGTATGCGCATGTCATAAAAAAAAAAAAAAAAATTGCATCAAAATGTGCATAAATTATCATTTTTAATTACATTAAAATAACTATTTTGTGTTAGAAAAGAAGTTTCATAAGAATAATGAGTTTCAACATTCAAAAAGTGGAGTTTGACACGTTTTCTGTAAAATGTATAAAATTAGCATTTTGCATAATTAATTAGGCTAACGACAAAAATTTGCATATTCAGAAAAAACTAACTATACCATCTTGTTCCTTACATAAATATCTACAAACATGCAAATTTTCGTGTTCATCGGACAATCGACGGCCGAGATCATAGGGGGGGGGGGGGGGGGGGTGCTCAAAATAGCCCAGTACAGTAAGGGTTAACATCATAGGGAACAGACAACTCCAGTTTGTTGGGCATATTATGAGAAGAGAAGGCGCGTAAAAATGGGATAATGAGATGTAACATGGAGGGAAAGAGAAGCAGAGGGAGAGGGCGCATCAAATTTCATCAAGTTCATTGGTAACAGAAGTAATGGCAAATTACAAAGAACCAGAGATAGAAGTAGACGGAAAAAGCCTTGAGCGCCAATGTTTGGAACAGACTAAACCTAGAAAGCAAGCATATCTTATGTACTCATAACCATACTATAACTCATGTATAGCTGCTCACACACCGGCAAAATAAATAGTAATGATAAATGAAATAGAAATAGGTAAATAAAACACAAAATGATTGAAGAAATTAATGATCACTGAATAATGAGAAGATGAGAGTGATTTAATCATCATAGTGTGCAAGATGATACCAAATTCTTTGTATTTCATTAAAAATGAAAAGTTGTTGGAATGACCCATTTGAGTACGGATGTCCATCTTCTTTCTCCCCCATGTTTGTATGTAGATCTGGCCAGAAGGAGGAGAGATGATTGAGTGCAAAGGTCATACAAAAGATGTGACACAGTGTCAGTTATATCAGAATGATACTAGGATACTTTCATCATCACATGACAACACATTAAAGGTATGATCAACAATATCTCTTGGTATCCCCCTCTCTCTTCTTCTTCCCCTCTCTCTCTCTCTTTCTCTATCCCTCTCTATCTCTCTTTCTCTTTCTCTATCCTTCTGCACATGGACAGTATCTATACAGTGTGTCCCGAAAAAAACTATACACTTTTGAAATGGCTGCCAAATAACAAATATATGATTGTAGGGGGAAAAGTTATATATGTATGGAAAGCTCATATACTCAACTTTCATATGACACCAAAAGTTGCGAAAATAATTCATGCTCGGGTGAGCACTGCTCACTTTTGTAAAGGGTATGAAAATTTGGTTGCGCAGGAATTAGCCTTCCAATTTGTGAGAGGTAAATCCTTTGGAGCTAACCGAATTGAGGATGATATGACCAATTTATGATCAATTGTGATAAGTTTGGGTTTGCTGAGTGAAATGTTTGGTTTATGGGATTAACATTTTATGCATGAGTTAACAGGAATTGCATTTTTTATTGTAGCACTGTAACTTCCCTGGTAGACTCAGTGGTGTGTTCATGGGAGTCAGGATGGGGTGATGATACATGTTGTAATTTCCATGTTACAAACTGTTATTCTCTTACATCTGTGACTTTGAATAAAAACCTTCACCCCACATTTCAATTATTGTAAGATTAGTTGAACATCTCATTGATTTACTCAATACCCAGGTAGGGATAATGTAAATTGAATATTCAAATACGGTTTGTTGACAAAAGGAATGTCCAAGATGTTGGCTACTTATTCTTCAGGTAAATGGTAACTGAAATGTGGGGTGAAGGTTTTTATTCAAAGTCACAAATGTAAAAAATAACAGTTTGTAACATGGAAATTACAACATGTACCATCACCCCATCCGGACTCTCATGAACACACCACTGAGTCTACCAGGGAAAGTTACAATGCTACAATAGAAAAATAAATTCCTGTTCCGTGCATAAAAGTTTGGTTTAATAAACCATGAAATTCACTCAGCAAATCATGAATGTATCATATCACCCTCAATTCGGTAAGCTCCAAAGGATTTACCTCTCACAAATTGGAAGGCTAATTCCTGCGCAACCTAATTTCCATACCCTTTACAAAAGTGACCAGTACTCACCCAAGCATGAATTATTTTCAAACTTTTTGATGTCATATGAAAGTTGAGTTTATGAGCTTTCCATACATATAAAACTTTTCCCCCTAGAATCATATATTTGTTATTCGGCAGCCATTTCAAAAGTGTATAGTTTTTTTCGGGACACACTGTAGTTGCGTTTATGATACCCTTTTTTGCCTAGAATCAGCGTTTTTTAACATTCTTCGGGCAAATTCTCATGGTGATAAACGCAAGCCTGTTTTCAAATGTCTTTAGATATGGGTATATTGAAACGCTAAAAAAAAATGTGCGTTTTGAATGTGACATACAGCTAGAATCACGTTTCTGAGAGATGATAAACGCAAAGCTGTTTTGAAACACACATGAATATTGAATCTACCCAGGCTAATTTCCGTTTCGGTGAATGGCGCGTGCCATGTGCTGTGTTATGTTGTACCAGCATGCCTATCAAAACATGATAAATGCATCCTATCTCTGACACTGTCTTTCTCTTATATGCAAGGTCTTCTGTTATTTCCCATCTCATTTTCTCTCTCTTTCTCTCTCTCTTTCTCCCCCCCCCCTCCCTCTTTCTCTCTCTTTCTATATCCTTCTGTACATGGGCAGTATCTATCTCTACTGTCTCTGTCTCTTATAGCACATTAAATGCAGGATCATCTGTCTCATTCTCCCTCTTTGCCTGTCTCTCTCTTCAATTTTTCTCTAACTCTCTGTACTTATTTTGTTTCTCCTCTAGCTCTCTCATTATCTCCCTCCCTTCATTCTCTCTTTCATTCTCTTTTTTCTGCATTTTTGGTCACTTTCCTCTTGTAAACTTTTGAGGCTAATCACAGGTACAGACAGTTTTATTGCATGTTAATAAAAGTATTTTATCAAGAAGTGTATCTACATGGATCTTATCTCTCCTCGATTAATACCAAGATTTTCTGTTTCATTTGCAGATATACATAACTTGTATCTTATATACTGATTATCTCTTTATGGTTAGAAAAATGCATTTGTGATATTTTTCTTTTTACAGATCTGGGAGTTGTGTACTGGTAATTGCTTAGCAACCATTGAGGCTCATTCCGATTGGATTTTCATGTGTGCTATATCTCCTGATCACTCAATGGTTGCATCCGTGTCAGTGGATAAAACAGCGAAGGTATGATGCAGTCTCTCTCACTCTCCTCCCTCTTTCTCCTATCTTTCCCTCTTTCTCCTATCTTTCCCTCTCTCTTTCTCCTCCCTCTTTCTCCTCTCTTTCCCCCCTCACTCTCCTCCCTCACTCTCCCCCTTTCTCCTCTCTTTCCCTCTCTCAATCTCCTCCCTCTTTCTCCTCTCATTCCCTCTCCATTCACTTTCTCTTTTCATCTCTCACTTTATCTGCCTTTCTGTATCCCCCATGTCTCTGTCTAACTCATTTCTTTAATTGTTTTGGGTCAGTTAAACAACATAGTTACATGTATGTTTGTGTCTCCCCCTCTCTCTCCCCCTTATCTCTCTTTTTCTCTCTCTCTCCCTCTCCTCTCTTTCTTTTTCTCTCTCTGTGTTTCATTATTTCTCTTTGCATTTCTTTCCTTGTAATTTATCTTGTAATGGTTCATATTAGCATGTGAAACCTCTCTTGCTTTCTTTTTCACTTTCTCTCTCTCTCTCTCTCTCTCTCCCTCTCCCTCTATCCCTCTGCCCCCCCCCCCTCTGTCCCATAATCTCTTATTATATATATATATATATATATATATCATTTCTTTCTTTTTAAATTATTTGCCTTAAAAGGACGCAGTCCACTATGTCAATGTGCAAATCTAAAAGTCCCTATTAGCATGTGGGACCTCAATCATGGTGACAGCACATTCCAAAACTTTCATATCTACATGTCATTGTATTGCAGTTCCTTTTAAAATAAATATCTACCTTTAGTAGGGCTGATAAATTTCAAGTATCATATACATTTCAAATACCATTATTCTTTTAGATTCAAGATTAACTTTCTTAAAAGCTTGTTATAGAAATTGCATGAAAGTGGTGGGGAACGTCACACAATTTTACAAAGTAATTTCTGAAATGATTTTCTTTCAATCTAATCTTGGAGCAGGTTTGGGATCTTCAGTCCCACAAGCTCAGAAAGGTGTTGGATAATCACATTGATAGTGTGCGGACATGTCGCTTCTCACCAGACTCAACTCTGCTAGCTACGGGAGATGACAGTGGGATTGTGAGGGTAAGGTTTCCCTCAGTCCCACACATAGGCTCTTCTACCATATCTCTTACTCAGTCCCATCCATTGCTTCTTGTGCTGGATTGAGATCCTAAATCCCATCCATAGTTATGTTCATGTATACAGGGGAGTGAAAAGAGCACTACAGTCAATTCTATTGTCCTTTAATATCACCTCATTAAAAAAAATCCCCCAAATTCTTGTTAGTTGCATGGTTCATTTTTCCATAATTCTTGGTCCTGAATATATAACATATGATTACATAAATCTCCTTTGCCAAGACATTTATTAGTCTAAGAACTGTGTGTTTTTTTTTAAATACTAACATGCAGTATATCCATATATATACACACACAATATTCCTTATTCTGTCATGAGAGAGATTCTTATTTTTTGTTGAAGAATGTTGGCAAATACGGAAGAGATAATTATCTGCATCTTCTCATTATCTGTAGATCTGGAACATATCAAGTGGATATGAGGTCGGGGAATGTCATAAGCACAAATCATGGGTGACGGACATCAAGTTCTCTCCTGATGCTAAGATCGTGATGACTGCAGGAGAGAATGTCAAGGTAAGTAACACGTTACCATGGTAAAATGACATTATAAATATCATTACACAGTTAGAGTCATCTACCTGTACAACTTATATATGATCTTAGATTATAAGATGATGACATGGATCCTAATCAAATGATTGGTTGAAAGCGTACACATGACCAGGCATTTATTTTGCCTAACGTGTTATTTGGATAATGTGTAATTTGGATAGTGACCGGTCATTATCCAATTCTAATGACCGGTCATTAGTAAAATCATGTTATAAAACATTGTTTTATAAAACAAGTAAAACATAATCTTATAAAACAAATAATACACATCATTTTGTTCGGGCATTAGTAAAATTACCCACACCCGGCACCTTTGAAACAGTCCAAACACCCTCGACTACCGCCTTGTGTTGGTACATGTACATGTAATTCTTACTAATGCCCTCACTGCTGTGTATTATTTGTATACTAACGAAAATATCTCTCGCAGTATGCTTAGCATTCTTAAATGTCTTTATTGAAATCACAAATCTTGCCATGGTGACATGGCCATTTAATAGATGTTAGTGTCATTTCATAGTTAAAGTTGAGGTCATCAACTTTTCTGATTTCGGATGTTTGATAATGTTTCCATTAGTTAGACATTTCTATGTCTCATTGGAATCACACATTAAGAATCACCAAGATGTTGGGTCAATGAATAATATAGGTCATCTGAAATTCATTTTCAGAGTGTGAGTTGGGGTGGGGTATAGTTATTGTCCTAGCCTTTGAAATATTTATGGGATATGTTTAAAATGAGTAAGGCATTGTACCCCCCCCCCCCCTCAGAATTAACAATGGACATCTGAAATTTGTTAATTTAGAGTGTGGGTGTGGGGGTGGGTGGGGTGGGTATAGTTATGAGTAAGAATAATAATATTATTGGCTTCTTGTATAGCGCACAGGTTCACCTTTCGGTGCTCATGGCGCTAAGAGAAAATGCTTGTAACAAACATAAAAAAGAAAAAGAGAAAAAAAGAAGTAAGGCAATGAGTAAGGCATTGTCCCCTCCTTTAGAAAAAAAACAATGTAAAAAAAAATACATTAAAAACACAGTAAAAGACTACCGGTATACTACTATACTTGACTCTGTGTATTCGTCATGTGTTATCTAATGTCCTTTGGCAAGACATTGATCTACATTTGCCACTCTCCACCCAGGTGTTAAATGGGTACCGGGTAGGATGCGAAAGCTAATGTGCTTAGATTAGCAAGTGTGCGCTTGTAAAAATGATGCCTGGCTGGAATGCTCCCCAGGGAGTGGAGAATGTGCATGCATTGTGTGCGGGTAAGCCTGAATCCAATGACCGGGGTAATAATATGATTGCAGGGCCCTCAGGTAGAACAGTATGAATACTGATGAGGCTACCCTGGATAAACGAGACATATTATTAATAATATTATCATAATCTTGTGATTTGTGTTTGTTTACAGTGGTGGCTGCTAGACGGTACGCCTCTTCAGACCTTCCATGTACGAGGGACGTTCATCAGACAGGTTCAAGCCAGTCCATCCTTCCAGACGTTTGTGACCATCGACAGCGCTGGCATCCTGTATCTGATGTGCAGGGTCAAACAAAATCATCAAGAGAATTGGGACAGTAGGGCAGTAATATACGTCTAGGCCAAGCTAGTACAGTGAAACCTGTATATAAATACAGCCCAAGGGAAACATGAAAAGTGGTCTTAATAGACATATGTTGCCTCTATACGTACAGTTCCCTTTGGTACATGCAGGGATGCCAGTTTTCAGTCAATAGTCTGAATTCAGGCCCTGGCGAGTTATTTTCATACCATAGTTTAGGCTTTTTTGTGTACAAGCTAGCTCATTCTAGGTGATTTTCAGGCCCTCTGATCAATTCTAACTGGCATCCCTGTACATGTTTCAATGAGAAACCACTTTCAAGGGAAACAAAAAATGTGGTCATTGTAGACAGGTGGTCACTAAAACAGGTTTGACTGTATCTTGGATAGTCTTGGTTTCCAGCTATTTCTTAGATGTTGGAGATCATGGAATATGAAAATAAGTTTTATCTTATTTCCAGATTGGTTTTTCTCCAGTCCAGATGTTTGAAACCATTGACATGCACTCGTCTGGTACCTTATATATAATGTGCAGGGTTAGACCCAACCATATAGAGAAGGGAGTTGCTAGGGAAGTTTGATACGTTTAGACCAAGCTACATGTAGTATCTCGTATAGTCAGGGTTCCTAAGTATCATTAAAATTAAGGGAAATCTGTAAAAAGAGTTCTCTTATTTTCAGTCCCTCTTTTCCACTTCTAGTTCTATTCTGCTACTTGTCAAAGCCTGTTCAGCATCTAGACCAAAGGTTCTGCTGCAGACGGTGGAAACGGTCCAAACATTTGTAAATATCAACGGTACTGGTATTCTATATCTCATATGCAGGGTTAAACCAAATCATTAACCCTTACTGTACTGGGCTATTTTGAGCACCCTCTGACTGGGGGGGGGGGGGGGGGGGGGGGGCCTGGAGGGCCCCCCCCCTATGATCTCGGCCGTCGATTGTCCGATGAACACGAAAATTTGCATGTTTGTAGATATTTACGTAAGGAACAAGATGGTATAATTAGTAATTTCCAAATATGCAAATTTTTGTCGTTAGCCTAATTAATTATGCAAAACGCGCTAATTTTATGCATTTTACAGAAAACGTGTCAAACTCCAATTTTTGAATGTTGAAACTCATTATTCATATGAAACTTCTTTTCTAACACAAAAAAGTTATTTTAATGTAATTAATAATGATAATTTATGCAAATTTTGATGCGATTTGTAATTTTTTTTTTTTTTTTTTGATGACATGCGCATACTAATTGTTATGTAACGCCTTACAGGTATATCCGATTTCGACGAAAATGGTATCAAAAGACTTGAGGGAAAAAAGTCATGAAATGACAATTCAAAATTCCAAGCGGTTGCGGCGCAATCTCCGAAAATGTCGAGGGGGGGCCTCCCAGGCCCCCCCCCCCCCCCCAGTACAGTAAGGGTTAAGAGAACGGGACGCTAGTATAGACAGCGCTCATATCTCCTATACGTGTACGTGTATGTATAGACAGTGCTCATATGTCCTATGCGTGTACGTGTATGTCCAGAATGAGCTATGTCATACACTCCAACCTTGAACCAGTATAAAAGAACAGGTAGTTGTTATTTGTAGTGTCATGAAAATTTAAAGTTTACTTTGCTTTTAGAAATAGAAAGAGGCTGTATAGGTTTGTAACTAAAGATTGCTCTGCAGAGTGGAAATAATTTTGAAAAATTCATACACTTGTCTGCTGAAAAGTACTACAATTTGCAATTTTTAATTGCATATCATATAGGTACACAATGTACATGTAGTTATTTCTGATCAATTTTGTAAGATCAATTACTTTGTTGTATGTTTAACTTTTATAAGCAATGCATGCTCTTCCATGATATACAGGGATATTGTTTTTGTAATATTACTAATTTACTTTCTTCTGATTCAAAATATTGATTTTCTTATTTCATATGAGACCTTGGACCTGTCTTATAAAGAAGTGCGATTGATCAAAATCAAGCGCAAGTTTGCATTATCCTATCTCTTATGTACATTGTTGCGATTCATATCAATTGCAAATAAGTTGTGATTAATATCTACTGTTTATAAGACAGTTGTTTCATAAATCATATTGATTTCATTTGTGATTTTACCCTGCAATATATATTCCAGGGTATAAGATATCTTCTATTGTTGGTTTTCATGAGAGCTGTTGTGGATGACCAAACACGAAAGTGCCTTTCTTTCGACACTCATTCACATCATGAATGGCCAGCAGAGGTTGAAAAAAACAAGTACAGATGCAAAGAAAGGTCCTTGGGGTACTCCACCTATATGTTTGTATTAAGATACAGAAAGGTACTGTTATTATGTGCATTATACTGATTTAGCCTTGGCAGTTTTTACATTATATCTCCAGAAATGACTGTATTCTTGAAATGATGATTAATTTTTATCATCAATGATCATTATAGATAAAGACCAGTTATGGTCATGCGATTGCATTGTGAAAGAAACGTTGTGGAATCGATCAGAAAAGGTTGATCATCTAGCATAGAAGTATTGGTGTGTACTTCAAGGTTCTGGAGTCATCAAAATGATAAGAAATTTGGCCCAGTCTTGGTAAAGTTACAAGCACCGTACACAGAAAGATGTATATGGGACTGCGCGACACGTGCGCTATATCTATCAGGTCCAAATAGATATAATAATTTACCAAATATATCAATTAGTAGGCGGTTTCTCAGCAAAATTTGTATCATCACGTATTAGTCAAAACATATTCTTTCACATGATTGGTAATAAGAGCTTCCATTTCATTTTTTGAGAGGGGGGCGTTTCTAAAACTGGTCTTTACCTTTAAATACACTATTGAGAAAATAGGATATTAAGGCTCACCCAATGCTGTGTATTTCTATATGAATATTTTGAAAGTTTTTGTAAAACAGGGTGTAGAATTTTTCGTACAAGTTTCGTCTGTTTTCAGCAGCTACACCTCTATAGTTTCAATCTGAATTTTATTGAGGTTGCTGGCAGGTCAGTGAAGAAGTGGGGATTAATATTTATTGCAAAATCTGCCCTCTGTGGATGAATTATAACAAAGCTTTTCACAAGACAAGTTGGAGTTTACTTATTGTTCTTATTATTATCTGTTTTGTTGGTTTATTCTACCATGATCTTTTTAGGGGGATGGAAACTTGCAGAGTATTATCAAACATAATTAATTCTGGGGAATCATATAACTATAGATTTTTATGTTGCATGTTTCTCTTTATTTGATGATCTATATAAGTGGTAAAGATGTGCACATTGATATCTTGAAATATAATAAGTTGCAATCTGCATGTTGCAATATTTTAATAGTTTATATTGAAATGAAAATTTATTCTGTATACCAATAACCTACACACCTACATGTACTTGTACTGTATCTCCAATTTACGTTCATTGTCATTTCATTACCGGTAGGTCATATAAAATTATTCAGATGACTTCCTATCATGAATATTCAACTTGGTTAGAAAAAAAGTATATTTATATGAATATTCATGAAATAATTACAATAAATTAATATTCATTATGTACTCATTATTCTAAATGTACTATCTTCCAAAGAGGACCTTTTTGTGTGCTGCTCTTCTGTGTATTCCATCTAAGTTATACTGTATAACACTATGGATATTTTTCCCAAGTCTCATAATTTGTTGATATTCTAAAACTTGAAATATTTTGTAGCCTTTTTTAATTGGAAGACTTGTGATGACATTTTTTGTTACTTTTATATAGAGGCATAATGTCATATCACAGCCTTTATATGGACATATTTAAACTTTTTCAGCCTATTGTGATAACTGTCTTCACCTCTTTATGTGCCATGAAATTAAGCTCCTTGTGGCACATGGCATTTATCATTTGATGGTTGTACTAGAAACTTGCAGATTCTTTAAATGTTTCCAGTGTTAACCGAGGCATCGTTTCACGAAACCGTCATTAGTACAAATTCACCAACATCCTATCACCAACTTTTTGAAAAATCTATACATCTGACTTTCCTGCTGCTTCAGTCATACGATACAGTATACTGAGGACATTGCCCTGACAGTGTCTTTTGCTGCCCAGATGACTACTAAATTATTCCCATACTAGGCTAATAATGCTGGGGCCACCTGGATCCCTTATTGAAGGCAAATGAAAGGTTAACAACAACGGTTGATATTAATATCCTTTATATTTATAATGTATGTTTACTATTAATCAGCATTTAAAGTAATTCTTTAGGCTAAACAAGAGTGCAGTTGTACTTATTAATAACAAAAGATATTTGAATTACACTTGAATATTTTCCCTGTCTGACAAGGTATTCCATCTTCGGGTTTTGATTATTAAATGTGAGTGATTACGAAAAAATGATTTCAATAATCTTCAGTACTAACAAGGGTTTCATATTGTGCATTCATTTTTTATACTTTAGAAATAGTAATTACATATCTTAAGCAGTGGAAGCAAATCATGTTTGATATACTACGAAATATGTGAAGAGGTATATATGTTTGTAATAGACCAGTTGATGGTTATGACCACAAATATTCACAGGTTTTTAAAAAATTGGAGAAGTTCCACTTTGAGAAAAATCACGACCAAAGGGGTTTTATTTGCCCCTTTTGAAAGGCATACTTCCACTTGTGTTTCAAGGAATGTACTGTTGGTATATAAATTAAAACTGATTGCAAAAATTTCATGAGCACCTATCCAGTATTCATTTTTCTAGGTTTGACAATTTGGGACAAAAGACTTTGTCAGTTGTATGTATCAACGAATTGGCTTATCTTGAAAGTATAATTACGATGCATTATTTGATATTGATTGCTTAATTAGGCTAGCTGTAAGTACAGTAAAGCCCACCTCGAAAGACCACCCTAGGGAGACACAAAAGCATTCTTTAATACAGGCATTTGGTCTTTATGGGAGTGTCGTGGTCGAGTGGTTTAAGGCACTTGACTGGAGATGCGAAGGTCGAGGGTTCGAATCCTGACACGACACTAATATCCTTTAGCAAGATATTAACC
>JAVYIG010008882.1:0-84364 GCA_035222895.1 Strongylocentrotus droebachiensis | reverse complement strand
GAGAGAAAGCTGGGTGCATCGTTATAGTCTGTACTGTATTTATTTATCATTATGCTATGTTGTCTCTCCTTTCACCCCCCCCCCCCCCCGTTCTGGATTCTTCTTTAGTTTCATTTTATCATGTTTATATCTTTTCGCTAAAGTATAATGTCCGACATATATTGTAACCGTCAATTTAGGCTGATAAACTATTTCATATTAATTTGATGCAACAGAGATTTACATACAAATCTTTTACTTTGTATAAGTTATGTATTTTTCTCATAAAATTGAGTATCTAAATAAAAAGAGAAGAAGAAGAAAAAGAGGGAGAAGAAGAAGAAGAAGAAGAAGAAGAAGAAGGGGGATTAAGAGTGAGAAGAAGAAAGACAAGATTCTCCGGAGAAAGAAGCCATGAACAATATAAAAGAGAGAGAGAGAGAAAGACAGACAGACAGACAGAGAAAAAGAGTGAGAGAGAGGAGAGAGAGAGAGAAAGTTGGGCACATCGGTATAAATTATAGTCTTTACTGTATTTATTTATTATTATGCTATTTTTGTCTCTCCTTTCACCCCCCCTCATTCTGGATTCTTCTTTAGTTTCATTGTATCATGTATCTTTTCGCTAAAATATAATGTCCGACACAATTATATTATAACCGTCATTTTAGGCTGATAAACTATTTCATATTAATTTGATGCAACAGAGATTTACATACAAATCTTTTACTTTGTATAAATTATGTATTTTTCTCATAAAATTGAGTATCTAAATAAAAAGAGAAGAAGAAGAAGAAGAAGAAGAAGAAGGGGGATTAAGAGTGAGAAGAAGAAAGACAAGATTCTCCGGAGAAAGAAGCCATGAACAATATAAACGAGAGAGAGAGAGAAAGACAGACAGACAGACAGAGAAAAAGAGTGAGAGAGAGAGAGAGAGAGAGAGAGAGAAAGTTGGGCACATCGGTATAAATTATAGTCTTTACTGTATTTATTTATTATTATGCTAGTTTGTCTCTCCTTTCATCCCCCCCCCCCCCATTCTGTATTCTTCTTTAGCTTCATTTTATCATGTCTATATCTTTTCGCTAAAGTATAATGTCCGACATAATTATATTATAACCGTCATTTTAGGCTGATAAACTATTTCATATTAATTTGATGCAACAGAGATTTACATACAAAATCTTTTACTTTTTATAAATTGTGTATTTTTCTCATAAAATTGAGTATCTAAATAAAAAGAGATGAAGAGGAAGAAGAAGAGGGAGAAGAAGAAGAAGAAGAAGAAGAAGGGGGAATAGGAGTGAGAAGAAAAAAGAAAAGATGCGGAGGAGAAAGAAGAAGAACAAAATAAGAGAGAGAAAGACAGAGAGAGAAAGACAGACGGACAAAGAGAGAGAGAGAGAAAGAAAGAGAGAGAGAGAGGGAGAGAGAGAGAGAGAGAGAAAGTTGGGCGCAACGTGTTATAGTCTGTACTGTATTTATTTATTATTATGCTATTTTGTCTCTCCTTTCACCCCCCCCCCCCCCCGTTCTGGATTATTCTTTAGTTTCATTTTATCATGTTTGTGTATTTTCGCTAAAGTATAATGTCCGACATTATAACCGTCAATTTAGGCTGATATACTATTTCATATTAATTTGATGCAACATTGAAAGATTTACATACAAATCTTTTATTTTTTATAAATTGTGTATTTTTCTCATAAAATTGAGTATCTAAATAAAAAGAGATGAAGAAGAAGAAGAAGGAGAAGAAGAAGAAGAAGAAGAAGAGGGGATAGGAGTGAGAAGAAAAAAGAAAAGATGCGGAAGAGAAAGAAGAGAAACAAAATAAGAAGGAGGCGAAGAAGAAGAAGAAAAGATAACGAAGAAGAAAACCCTACGAAAGAGCTGAAAGAACTGAGAGGCTAGGAGCACAGCAGAGCAACGTGCTCTCGACGAGACAAAGCCAGATTGCCAAATGATCTGCGCATGCGCTAGGTTCCCGTTAGTCGAAGCCTAGCCGGCCGCTTGAACGCACACGCATTGTGCCTCGCGCTGAGCGGTCTCAAGGTACGGCATGTTCGATTTTTAATCTCGTTTGTGAGGTGGCTATCAGGCTGAATAATTCCGAGCTGAACGGGTTAAATGACAATGGAATAGCATAGTCTCCAAACAAGAATTCATGAATCAACACATTGGCTTTATGGCCAGCACGTAATTGTTTTTAACGGCGAAATAGAAAAAAACCCACTAGTCTTTATTTCCATTAATTGTTGAAGAATTAAATTTGAATGGGGCGCCCATAACCCGTGTGTCTAGATTGACACCTCCAAGTTACCTCCCCGAAAAAAAATCTACTTTTTAAAAATTAATTCGGTTATATATACACAGATAAAACGCAATTGTTTAAAATGCTAACAGTTCATTACAATACAACAGCTTGTTGAATTTTTTTAAACAGGTCTTATTACTTGTAAACAACCCTTTTAAACGGTGTTTTTATTGTGCATAATGATCCATGCCAAACATACAGAGTACAGTGTTAATTAGACACGAACTCAAGCTAAGCTAAATAACTTAGTTTAGCCGCAGAGGGAGCTAAACAAGTATGACGAATCTTTCAATGGGTTGAAAATTTTCTGGCTTGAAAAGGACGTTACGGTGTTCGGACACACACAATGCGTCTTCTCGTGGGCAAATCGTGCATCCGGGATTAACTCAATACGGCTTTCATGCATGCGCTCTCAGGTTAAAAACACGCAGCTTCTCGCACATGAGAATTAATCCAAGGCGCCTAAGGCAAGGGGATCCATTATCGCCATATTTGTTTTTGGTTGCCATCGAAATTTTGGCGCATGCAGTAAGGAGGGACAACGGTATTAAAGGGATTACATTTGGAAAATCTGAAATTAGGCAAGTGTTATATGCAGATGATATGACAATATTTTTGAAGGATATTGATTCGGTTAGAAGGTTGCAATATATTTTTGAATCATTTGAACAAGTTAGTGGTCTTAAAGTGAATAAAACAAAGACACATTTTATGTGGATGGGTGAGGATGAGAACAAACCTGATGGGCCTTTATTTGGAAATTTGGTTAAGGAAATACATATCTTAGGGGTTAGTTATTCATTAGATCGAAGATTAAAAGATGATTTGAATTATAAAGAAATTTTAAGTAAAATAAAAAAATTGCTTGTATGGTGGAAACAAAGAGATTTAACTATTATGGGTAAAATACATTTGCTAAAAACTTATGCGCTTTCAAAATTAAATTATATTTCATCTCTCGTTATTGTCCCTCATTGGGTATACAAAGAAGTTGCAAAAATTTCATTTGAATTCATAATCATATGGAAGGGGAAAGATAGAATTAAACGGGCAATAATGTATCAGGATTATGACTTTGGAGGATTAAGAATGATTAATTTTGAAATGTCCGTTAAAATACAGCGCATAATGTGGATAAAACGTCTTTTATATGGAGAGAAAAGTTTGGGATGGAAATTGTTTTTTGATCATTGCTTACAGTTTGTGGGTGGTAGATTTATTTTTGTATGTGATTATGATTTAAAAAAGATTAAACTCGTTTTAGATATTCCACCATACTATATGGAAATGTTGCAAGCATGGCAAGAGACAAGTAATTTAAGATATTTGGAGGGTTATGTTAATCCAATTATTTTTAATAATCAGAATATATGTATAAATGGAAAAAGTATATTTGATAGATACTTGTTTGAAAGAGGGATTGTTCAACTGAATCATTTGGTTGAGAAAGGTCATGTTAAGTCTGTTAAATATTTTATGAACCTCGGTATGAAAGGTAATAATTTGCTTATGATTATTGATATTTATGATGCGATACCCAGGTTATGGAAGGATGATTCAGGGTTAATAGAATTCCTCGAGGTTGATTTGATAAGCTTTAATACTTATTTCCATATTTCTAGTAAAAAAATACAGTTTGTGGATGTGGGTTCAAGAACAATCTATGATTATTTTATCAAAGCACTGCAACAAACGTATGATTTGCAGGTAAGGGATGGGCAAAATGATTATGATTTTATAGATAAAGAATTAAAAGAAATATTTGTAAGACCAAGAATTACTATACTCATTAGAAAACAACGTGAATTTCAATTTAAATTATTGCATGGAGCCATATACACTAATGAGCATCTTCATAGATTTGGTTTTGTTGGTGATAATTTATGTTCGTTTTGTAAGCAGGAAATAGAAACATACAAACATTTATTTTTATCTTGTGGGAGCGTTCAAAGGATATGGCAGGCTTTAATACAACTTTTTGAGTTAGATGAAATTAAAGATTTAGAATGGCGAGATATATTTGTTGGGTTGGTAGGTAGTTCATATAGAATAAAAATGTGTAATACTATCATTTTCATGGTGAAGTATGTTACATTTATGTCAAGATCGGGGGGCGAGTACTAACTTTAGAAAAGATGAAAAAAAGCATTTTTAAGTATAGGGATGAGGAAAAGAAAATAGCAATTAAAATGGGAAAGCTGGGATCACATTTCTTAAAGTGGGAGCAGCTTAAGATTAATTAAGATTTGTTTTCTTCTCCACCGTGAGCCTGTTAAAAGCGTAACTCTATTTTGCGGCTTGGATAACTTATTTAGTATATTTTTCTTGAGTTGAGAATGTTGGCAGACATCCACTGAGTGAGTACTGTGTGTGGGGGGGGGGGGGGGTGGGTGGGTGGGTGGGTGAGTATGTGTGTGGGTGGGTGAGTATGTTTGTGTGATAGAGGGTGAGTATGTTTGTGCGATGGAGGGGGCAGGGAGGGGGCAGGGAGGGGGCAGGATGTTTCAGTAAAATTACCTCCAGATTTGTTTAAGTTTTTTTTTGTAAAATTTTTTAATTTACAATTGACATATAGGATTTCCCGGCCAAACTCGCGTGTTTGTCATTCGAATTCATTTACTTTGCATTTAAGTTAGCGCAGATCGGCTTTGCCATGCCAATTATCATTCAATTCTCCAGTTTTTGTATTTAATTTAGGATTTTGGTCGAAAGGTTTCATAGATCTGTCATTCAATTTAGAAACTGCTCAACTAGCATTCAAATTAATATTCACTTGTCGAAGCGTAATTTTTATCATTCAAATTAACACCTGTCATTCGTATTCGTAATATTTTTCTTCAAGTTAGGAATGTTAGGGGAAGAATTGCAACAAACTTTTACAGTTTTTAAATAATGCAGTTAAAATGCATGATTTGCCATTGGGGTCTAAGCTGTTATTCCATTTATTTATTTTCAGGACAATGCAGATGGGTGTAGTCAGACATAAAGTAAAGAAGGGGCGAAATCAAGGGATATGGCATTTCTGCACGGACATGTCATATACCCGGGAGAGGTGGGGGTACCCTCAATCGCCCCTTTTTTACTATAGACTCGGAATTTTACAAAAGTAATTCGCATCGTCTCTTATACTCAGCACACCCCTCTGTTTTTCTTAATTAAAGAGTTTCATAGTTTACTTGCCCGCCAGCAGATCGATGGCTAAAGACATGGCTAAATAATGAATCATGTTCAAATTGTTGACTCTAGTCCTACCCCAGTCACAATATTGTACCCTTCTTCCATAATGAAATTATGATGAAATTATGATAAATTTATGATGAAACATAAGACAAACAACTTCCTTACATGAACATTTACAATTATACTGAGACCATCAGGTCCGTATATGCAAGTCGTTTTTTCTTCTTAACAATCGAACTTAAATGCTGATGAATATCAGATAAATCTAATAAGTATAAGTGTATAAATGCAAGAAAATGAAATATGATGAAATACACATGAAAAAACAATCTTGAAAGAAAAAGAATGAGCTATAAAAAGTGTGTAATAAACGAGAAATGTATATTGACCATCAATTTAAGTGCACAAAGTGCTAATTTGAATGCTACAAATGAATTAGAATGATAGAAGTACACCGTCGCGTTGTCAGAAAATCGTGTTGCGCTAAATCGAATGACCAAAGAGCGAAAGAAGCACATTGTTCATTAATTTGAATGAAACATACGTAGATTCTAACGAAAATTCCATAGATTTGAAAACTAGAAAAGGGAATATAAACCCGAGATATACCTGACTGCACTAAAACCGTCGAATTTGAACGCAAGACAAATTAATTTGAATGACAAGCTCGCGAATTTGGCCGGGAAATCCTATATTATGTTTAGGTACTTATACGTTTACTTTGTTGCTAAGTTATATTATACTGCAAATAAGTTTGTGTTTAATTACGTTTATGTAAAAGCATCAATATTGAACACGTTTATTTTATTCAATTGTATGTTATGGTTTGTATTACACATCTGGAGAAATAAAACAAAATTGTTAAAAAAAAAAAAAAAGTTAGCTGACCCGGAGTTTATAGTCATATGAGTATTATAGTTGTCCGGTGAATGCTGTCCGGAGCAAGTACCAAGGGGTAGATGCCCTAGAATCACATTTCTCATATTTTGTACAAGTAACTAAAAAAGATAGGAAATAAAAATAAAAGTAAAGAAAGAAAAATCATCACTGTGCTCTTCAAAGTTGCATATTGCCTTAAATGATATTTTATAGCCCAACCACAAAGCCTAACTCATCTGAATTCTAAGAGCAAAGGGACCGTGGCTTTGAAGGAACAATCGAAAAATAAGTACAGAAATCCCGATGACTATGGCGAGGGTCATGGAGGGGTAAAGCGGTTCGTTGTATTGTTGCTATAAATCTGGGATCGACCACAGAGTCAATTAGACAGATAATTACGTGGTTAGATGAAGTCATTGAATTCCAGAATTGTTGCTTCGGGATATATTTCTGTTATTATGGTTGGGGTAAATAAATAAAAGTTGATTCAGGGAGAATAGTGCGATAAATATATATGACTAATAAGATCAAATCGACTCCTGTAAAAGTGTTTCTTTGCATTTCTTTGATATTAAAC
Source organism: Strongylocentrotus droebachiensis (assembly GCA_035222895.1). Lineage (NCBI taxonomy): Eukaryota > Metazoa > Echinodermata > Echinoidea > Camarodonta > Strongylocentrotidae > Strongylocentrotus > Strongylocentrotus droebachiensis. The sequence goes on along the minus strand of JAVYIG010008882.1, from coordinate 77,432 downwards.
TATTTAGATCATTGAATACCTTTTCTACAGATCAAATACCTATCCGATAGTCTCATGGTATTAATTAGGTTAGTACTATTAGGTGTTTCATTTATGTCCTCATTTTCATTGTAGAAATTCTCTGAAAACGAAAGAAAGATAAATATTTTATAGGTTATAAATGGCACATTTTTATTCCTTTTCATTTTCTCTCCGGCTCTTCCACTCGCATACAAGCCTCTCTGCCTCTCCGTCAGTCCGTGTCCATCCCTCTCACTCCCCGACCCTATATTATTTACACATCTATTATTGTCCTTTTATTTATCTCTATCTCTACATCTTCCTCACTGCATATCGTCTGTTTAGAGCCAGAAGGGCGTTAGTTCTGTACAGGTGTACGAGTGAACGCCATTCTGGTTCCAAACAGACCATAATTATCATTCTGTATTCACTATTACTAGCCTTCTTCTCCCTACATATCCGTGCACTCTCTTTCTCCTTCCAACTCTCTCCCCCTTCTCAGTCTCTCTCGCTCCCTCTCCCTCTCATCTCCCCCTCCCCTCTCTCTCCACTCTCTCTCTCTCTCTCTCTTTATCCATCTCTCTTTTCATCTCTATTTTTCTTTTTCTACTCTCTTAATTGTTCAATCTTCCATCTTCATTAAATCTTGTTATGATCTGTGTTCCTCTCAACTGTCAGATTCATTCTTACTCTTTCACATTCTCACCAAAACGATATCAAACTAAATAAAAGTAAAATTGACATTAACTCTAAATATCAAATGAAATCAATTTATTCTTTAACACAAGTTAAGGAAACTCCACCATATGTCGTGTTTGAACTGTAATTCATAATTCATTTGCATAAATAAAAATATTCACTGAAATAACAAAATTCAGATTTAACACAAATTTGCTGACAAAGTTTCTGATTTTTTAAACAAAATATTGCAGGTAAGAAAACTGTAAAACAGATTTATGCAATATATACCACAGAAGAATTTAAAATTGTCATGCAGTCATTTGTATAATATCCATTCCCTGTTCAACAGCGCCCTACAAAAGGCCTCGCAACAACATTTATTCACAATGATAACAATATTTTCTATGAACTGGGGTACAATTTCATAATTTCCATAGTAAATCAATGCCTGTCAGGTTCATTGAAGTCCAAAAATAATTTGTCATAACCATAACTCTCTCAGCAATAAGCCCCCCTACAAACTAATATCGCTAGTGGACTTCCCTCAAAACATTGCAAGTGGGAGTTAATTTAAGATGATTGTGGACAAGGGTCAATCTCTGACTCCTTGCTCATAATTCAAAAGCTTTCAGTCATCTAAAAATCTTGAGAGAAAAATACAAATTAATACATTTCAAGTACCATTGTGCCTGCAGATCATCCTCATAATACAGAATTACTGTAATATTTTTTCCCTTTCGTACAACAAAAGTGTACTTCACATCGTAATTTATTTTTGTATAACTACAAAAGTTTCAATTTCCTTCAAATCCACTTCATGTTGTGAAGCACAATTTATTATTTTCCTTAAAATGCTTGTTGAAATAGGGAAAATGAAATTTACACATGATATCTCTTGAAAATCAATGATAAATGTCAGTGCTTCAAATCTGAAAAGGAAAAGATGATTCATACAATTCTCATAAACAAAAGTAAATGAAATTGACAAAGTAAAATGCTTGCCTAGCAATCCGACCGTCTGGACTCTGGTAATTAATACTTCACAGAAATTACTATTGCTTTTATCATTTAGATACACACACAAAAACAACTTATGTACCAAACATCTTCAAGATGAGTATTCCCCCCACAGAAATTTGAAAATCCTATTTGAACATGCAAAGCTTACGTAGTAACATTGAAATATCAAACTTAGATCTCTTTGTGGGAGTATTATCATTTTAAGGCATCCCTTCTCATTTGAGATGATGGATTATCCAATTAAATTTTGATTTCTGGTAACCTGATATTCTAGACAAATTTTCTAAAAGGATTTGAGCTGTGAAAAATCCCATTTTTCTAGGAATGAAGTAATCTTTGCTAACGAAGATGCCAAACGCCCCAAAAGAACACATCATGGTAATGAAATAGAACAAATACCTGAAGAGTCAACCCAGAAATCTAATAAAAGCTGCTAAACGTATCCCAAAGATTAAAGAAAACAATTTAAGTCCATCGCTTGGGAATTAATCTTGAACTATCCTGGGATGTTGACTACCACCGGGTGACTAATCAGCGGGACTCTATCGGATGCCGTAACTCCATCATCGCAACACCGCATCTCCCATCTCAGTCGGCCCATCCTCTGGGGGAATCTGGAAGATGGAGAGGAGGAGGGGTAAAGAGAGAGAGATCCAGAGAAGCGAGGGAGGCGAGAAGTTTCCCCTCCAGCTCGCTGCGTGCGTGACGAGTAGAAGCAGATGCCTTAGTTTCATCTTTCTTAGATTTCACGCATCTCGGCGGCGGCGAGATCTGCGAAAATAAAGAGACAGTGAGAGGGAGAGTGAGGATATGATTTGGCAAGATTGCAGCCTGGCTTAATTGGTTGTCATGGTGATTGGATGATGTTTGGTGATGATCATGAAGATGAAGACCAGTGATGGAGATGGTGGTGGTGGGATGATTTGATGGATGAGGAGTGAAGATGGTTAGTGGGTGATGGAAAAGTGATTTGGAAGATGAGTTTGATAAGGAACATTGGTTGATAGGAGGAGAAGAGAGAGAGAGAGAGAGAGAGAGAGAGAGAAACAGAGGCCAGAAGCTAGCGTTGTTCATATTTGTATCTGCTACTTATCTGTAAAATAGGTGCAAGTATAGCTTACATTTGAAGGACTTGCTACCAAATAGCAATTAACTTTGTAAAAATTTGACACAATAACAAAAAATCAACTTAGAAAAAAGGGGGTGGGTGGGGGCACATTTTTTAAGGTAAAGTTTCAAAGGGTTGGGGTGGGGGGCATTTTGCCTCCTGCTTTTTACAGCTATTTCATTCAATGGAACCTAGGAAAAGTAAAGTACTATTACCAAAACCTAGATATGAACAGTATCCCAAAAATAACTGAAACATTTACAGCTTGTGCAGTGGAGCATAGCTTGAGGTCTGACCCTTGGTCAAAATGTGCATTGCATGCTGGGTTACCACAATGCAAGGCGGTTCTTGTCGATTAAAGCAAATATTGTTTTATTGCTGATGGGTATACGAACTGGGGCATATACTGTAGTTGAATACCGCAATATGAATTATGAACAGAGGCACACAAGGGATTACCACAATAACACTGAATTATTATCATTATTAATAATATAAATTTATTATGGTATTTTGAATCAAGTGAATATTAATATTACTACTACAATACAACCATAATATTGTGGTATTGCTTCCACAACATGAACAGCGACCAAGGAAAATTGCTTAGCGATGCAAACCAACAATATTGCATTATTCACAAATCTGAACAGGGTTTTTTGTGATAGGGAGCAGAGGGGTTGATTGGAGACGGGAGGAGAGAACCTGACAGGTAGAAGTGTAAAGGGATGGCATCACCCCGATGACGAAGATGATCAAACGTTGATTAGATGGGGCAATGAAGTGGAAAGAGAGAGGGGAGATTGGTTTGATAAGCTTAGACATGACGGTAGGGGTGAAACTTCAATTTCATTTGACAGAAAGGCAATTCTAAAAATTGAAGTAAAACAGGCAACGACTGACTCAAGAAGTCAGGCTCATGTTAATTTGTTGAAAAGTTAGAGATAAGGAATAATAGATGATGCCGGTGATAACTTGCAATGATAGATAAGGAGATTGTAGATCCTTACAAATATAGGATTGTATTTCTTAACAAGAGATGGTGCTGATTACGACAACTGTGACTGTGTTAAAACTGAACAAATACACAAAGCTAATGAGAAGGGGTGGAGGTTATGGGGTAAATTTCTTAGACTTCACTATTTGTTATTGAGGAAGATCATTACATCTGGGACTTGTTTCACAAAGCCTTTTTTTTAAATGACAAATGACAAAAATGAGTGACAAATCTGCTGATAACCAATCAAAACCAAGGATTTCAGTAGCTTATAACAAAAACTGTCATTTGTCACTGATGATAAGTTTTGTGAAATGGGGTCCTGTTTGGAGCCAGAAGGGTGTTTATAATGATATGACTAAATGCTCTTCTTGCTCCAAACGAATAAATTAAAAATTGTTTTGTTGAAGGAGAATTCCTGACCCATAATTGGTGAAAATAGAAATGGGGGCTCCCCCATAGAAAATAACATTAGAGTGTACAATAAACGTATATGTCTGCCTATTTATTTCATAATGCATTAAGGTCAATAATAATGTGAGAAACTAGTGAGATTTCAAACAATGATTGGGCTCATCATATCAACTGCTAGCAAATATAAACAAAAACAAACTTAAATCTTACTTTAAATAGCACTAAAGAATCTTACTCTGCAGATGGTTTATAATTTTTTTTTTAACGATAATTCTTTCTACCGATATGGTGAAGAAGACCTTTGGGTTACAGTTATTAAGTTAATCTTTTTCTTTTATCGGCATCCATGTGACTCTTTTCCAAGTGTACTCTTGTTTTGTATTCAATGATCTTCTTTGTTTTTGCCAAATAAATAATGATAATAATAATAATAAGACATATTAAAACAGTCTGCTGAGTATCAACAGGGCTTAACTCATATCAATAAACATGGAGTTAACTCCCTTGTCGCTTTAAACAGAAGATATCATCTCAGCGCCAGAAGGTAGTGATCAAGTTAACCCCTTCTGGCTCTGTCCTCTTAGCAGACAATAAATGGTATCTCTCCATCTCTAAAGAATATAGAATGGGCATCATCTTTTCACCAAACTCTTTCATGCTTAAAAAACCTCTGGGTGCTCGCATATTGAGTTGGCAGAAGTTTAAAAGATTCATCAATTTCCGCTTCATCTTTACTTACAAATCCTAAATATCTCCCAAAATGGCCTCCAGGTATGATATTGATTTTTGTGAGAGCGTCCACAAATGCGTGAAGGGCTCAAATTTCCAGGAAACTATATCTTATTTTTGACACCTTCCTCTCTCCTTCCCATCTAAATTGCTGACCTATCTTTGGTTCGGAGAGGACACCAGAAGGTGTGTTCAGAAGTGAGGATCGTCCGCACATTGCCCATCGAACGCTTTGTTGACTTTGACACTACCAGAGATCTTGCATCTCTCTACATCTGCTGTTGGAATAGGGGCAGTTTAACTGGAGAGTGATTTGATGGGTTTAAAGAAAATGGAGGTGAGGTATTACTTAATGATGACCTCTTATGGCACTCAACACATATGCTCTGGTGACAACTGCTCTAGGCTTAATTTCACCAAAGATTAGGGTTGGGTTTAGGGTTAGGGTTGTTTCCAGGTTTTAGGTAAGGTTTAGGGTGAGGGTTAGGGCTCGGGTTTGTTATAGCATTTGCCCAGGGTGGAAGTTGAGAATATTTAATGATTAAGATTATCTTTTCTACTTTTGCTAGCAAGTTTGCAAGAAAAATGTGCAAGGGTAGACTACAATGTTGTTTGAGCTTTAAATAATCTAAACGTTTTAATTTTAGCAGTATATCTGATGGCATCCTTTAAAAATTATTCCAATTTGAAAAGAGTTTGAGCAGCCTCTGATTTTCCTGTGTTCGTTCTTAGTAATTAATGACAACTTAAATACCACAGTTGTTCCTCTTAAAGTTTATACTTTCTCTACAATCACAGCTTTATCCATCCCCAGCCGAGTGTGAACACCACCCCTCCCTTCTCCCTCTCCTCCTGGACTCCTTCTCGGAGCCTCCATCCCTGTTCCATTGCCAGATTAGAAGCATGTAGAGGGGGGGATGTCAGGTTCCCCTGGGGGCCTGAAACTCCGGTGGAGAGAGAGAGAGCGAGCGAGGGGGGTGGCAGCCGCGGAAGCACCCACGCCAAACGCCACTCTCCTCCTCGTAACCCAACCCCGGAGTAAATCTCGTAAATGGAGTCGACTTGATGTATGTACTTCAGCTAGCGAACAATATCACATGACAAATTACATGCATATTTCATTTTGGGGCATTTCTCCTTTATTTCAATGACAAAAATGGGGGAAAGAAGAGAGAAAGCGAATCTTGTTAGGTATGATTAAAGATGCCTATTTTGTCAAGCACTTTAGGGGATCCATTATTTGTTGTCGTTTTTGTTGGATTCCTGAGCAAGAGAATGAATTTGATATCGAATGACAAGAGATGGAGGTATGACTATTTTACCATCATCATTTAAGTATATTCCACCCCAGTGCATCGTCTTCTAATTAGAGTGAGGGTGATTGATTACTAGGGGAAATGACAGGGCACTTCAGGCTAACTTGACTCTCTCAACCCAGGCATAGGTAGAATGATAAAACCAGAGTCTTTCAAAAATGACTTACAATGGCCCTTTTAGAAGAAAGATGAATCTTTCACAAATCTGAAAAGTTAGTGTCATAATTCAAAAGGATTTTGTGAATGACAGGCAGGCATTATTATTATTATTATTATCATTATTTATTCGACAAAAACAAAGAAAATCATTGAATACAAAACAAGAGTACATTTGGAAAAGAGTCACCTGGATGCCGGGAAAAGAAAAAGATTAACTAAATAGGCATCATAATAAAGCCACTCTACATCCCCTGTCAAGTGAAAATTCTATTTCCAATAACCCCTTTTCAAATACCGGTACTCCTTCCACGACCACTCACAACATTCATGACAGTTCTTACACTATCGTTTTGTAAGATGGAAACGTTGCCTCCTGGGCCCCGTTTCATAAAGAGTTGCAATTGATCCGACTCAATCGCAAGTCCTCTAATTAATCGCAAATTTGCAGTTTTATCTCTCATATAGTTAAGATCGATATCAAAACGCAATTTGTTTATTAGATAAGACGGGCCCATGTCCCCAAAGAAGGCCCACCCCCCCCCCCTCTTTGATGCTGAAATTTGTACACAAACAAGGCTCCAAAGGAAGTGGAATCAAATGTATACAAGCAATAAAATACAGTTCAGCAAATATCAAAACACACAAAAAAGGAATAACAAATACACTAAAGTTATTGACATGTCTTTGTTTGCTATTTGTTTTTTCATCAAGAAATGATCGAGTGAGTGGGGTGCGTGGGATGAAAAAAGTGCAGCCCATCTTGTCACTTTTTAAGAGATATATCATAAAGAAGACTGAAATTTGAGGAAATATTGTCTCAGCTTGACAATGGCGATTGGAACCAGATGTGAGAAGGCACATCACTGGACTGCAGTCAAGTTTTGGAACTTGGTCCAATTTCAAAACAAAGATGTACTATCATCTGACTTTTTTGTGATTGAAAGAGTTGTATAGTACCTGGATATCTCTTGGGAAATGGGACTCTTCCCGAAGAATGTTTCATTCTTAACAGCATGCACTTCCAATCTGGCCTTAATTTACTGATACTAACAAATAATTTTTGTATTGAAGATTATGGCATGATGATCGGGTGAAGGTGAAGGGAGAGGGGAGGGAGGGGGGGGGGGGGGCTGCAGAACCACCTTATTTCCTTTTCCTCTCCCTGTTTGCCAACTCCGTTTGAAGACATTTTCAGGCTGTTTGGGGCATTTTATTATTTGCATTTTTAACATGAATTTGTGAATTTGGTTCAGTAAGTACCTGTAAGTAATGACAAGTTTCTATGGAAAATAATAAGTTTCCATTCAAGGGGGGGGGGGGTCCTTGCAATGGTAATCAGATCAGAGGTGTGTCACAAAGATCCTAAGTCGAACTTAACTCTAAGTTGGACTTGAAAATTATGGAGCATGTGTAGCCTTAAAATAAAATATATTCAAAAGCAAAAATTGAAGTATTTTAGACTTTTCATAAATTCCACATCAAGTACATGAAATCCTCTTGATAATAGAAAATATAAATGATTTGAATCAACATTTAATGTCTTTTAAAATAACTTTTAAAATTTTTTTTTCTTCAAAGATGCTATCAGCTTTTCATAATAATTAAGTCCAACTTAGAGATAAGTTCAATTTAGGATCTTTGTTAAACACCCCCCCCCCAAGACTCTCCTATCAGTGCTTACCCTTTGCCTTATCTCCTCCTTCCTAATGAACCTGCTCTCCTCCTAGATACCACTATGGATGCGGAAAGCATCTCATTGCCATGGTGATAACATCAAGCATAAGTAGATTTCTCTGTTGCACTCTTGGTGCGGTTATCCAAATTAGAATGCACAGATGGGTTTCCTCAGAGTCAGCGTATGAGGGTGGTAACATGATGAGGACGCGATTCACTGTAACAAAATGAAACATGTACGGTAATTATGAAATATTATTGACAATGCAAACTCTTCATATCGTAAACATTAAAATTCACAAGAATTTACTAATACTAGGATTGATTACATATGAAACAATGAGTGTGATTGACTGGAACAAACTGAAACACAAACAGCAATGCTGTGAATATTGTTGATACAACAAACATTATTAAACTCATTTTCCAATACTAACTGAAATCCCTGACAGCTTAAACTGTGGTCGCCCACAGTTTGTTCAATTCATTGACCTAAGCAAATGAAGATTTAAACACGAATATTACAAAATCATCAAAAATAATCAGTCCCCTTTTTTTCTAAAACACAGCGTCTACTCGCACTTCAATTCAAAAAATTAAAAAATAAGAGACATTTCCTACAGTAAGGGTCATCTTTGTAGAGGGGTTTTGTTTTTAAGGGCAATTTTCTACGAGGCCATTGTTAAAGTCAAACTGGTTTAACAACTACATCCTCCTATCTTAAAAATTGTAACATGTAGCCTTTAATGCCATCGCACTGGAGCATTTCTTATCATGGCTCCTAGAATTTGTGGGCACACTGCCTTCACCCTTATTGAATTTCACTGACAGAAACAAACCAGTGGTAATACAGTCAAACCTGTCTATAGCGACCAAGGGAAACACAACAAAGTGGTCTTTGTAGACAGGTTCCTTTAGCACATGTTTCAATGAGAACCATTATCAGGGAAACAAAAAATGTGGTCTTTGTAGACAGGTGAACGTTGTAAACAGGTTCCTTTAGTACATGTTTCAATAAAAAAAACACTTTCAAGGGAAACAAAAAAATGGGGTCTTTGTAGGCAGGTGGTCTTTGTACACAGGTTCCTTTAGTACATGTTTCAATAAGAAACCATTTTCAAGGGAAACAAAAAAATGTGGTCTTTGTAGGCAGGTGGCCACTAAAGCAGGTTTGACTGTACATGTAAGATCATAACTGACCTGCTCCTCCTATCCCTCCTTTCCACCGGCCCTGGTGTCCTCCTAGGTACCACTCTGGATCGGATAGCATCTTGTTGCTATGGGGATAACATCAGGCACACATTGATGCTTCAGTTGTACTCCTGGTGCGGTCGTCTCAAATGGGATGTGCGGAGGGGTTACTCAAAGTCAATGTACGAGCGTGGTTACAGATGATGCCATGAACATGAGTTACTGCAACAAAATGGAACATGTGTTCAAGTTTTAGTTCAAGTTTAAGTTTTATTTCAATTCAAATCCATAAAAAACACAAAAGATACAGATTATATATAATAAAGAGAACAGAAAACACACACAAAATGGAAACATGTCTACAAATATACCAGAATTATACAAAGTTACTCAGCAATAGAAAAGAATTGGGAAAACTGCAAATAAAATAAGGTTCTGTTGAGGCAGTCCCTGTTATTAAAAGATACATACAAGTTCCAACAATTGCCTATAAAAGATATAACAATAACAAAACAGTGTAGTGTTGTTGTGGATATTGCAAACTTTTGAAAGGCATGAGACAAATCATAAAGCATTCCCCTCACTGTAAATGTATTGAGGTGGATACAGATGAGACAATGAGTTTGAGGTTCCTATAAAAATGAAATACGGACAGCAATGCTCTAAATGGTTTAAATAACAATTGTTAAACCTTTTTAGCATCACTAAGTCAGTCCAGTCCACAAAAATCTGCAGAGCCTTCTTACCGTTGGTGCATAACACAAATTTGTGAAGCAATGAGCATGTTTCCTGATGAGAAGTCACATCCATAATTTTGTTGTTTCTTTTCAAAAACGTTTTAAGGCAACCTGGACTAAATTGATTAATCTAGAACTGAAACATATACATGTAGATAGTATTGCAACACATTGACAGAAAGAGTTTGTACTGGGGCATTTTGTTATTTATAAAGACTCATTTGACAGAGTTTGTGGGTAAATTGCCTTGATTTTCTGACCCACTAAAATGTTTTACAGGAAGATGCTAGTAAGATCATAACTTACCTCCCGCTCCTCTACCTCCTGGCCATCGGTCCTACTGTCCTCCTCTATACCACTCTGGATGCGCGGATAGCATCTCGTTGCTACGGTGATAACATCAAGCTCACATTGATGCTTCGATCTGTTGCACTCTTGATGGGGTCATCTCAAATGGGATGCACATACAGGTTACTCCAGGTCACCCTGTGATCATTACGTGGGATGCCATGAGAAGGAGCTCCTGTATCAAAACAACATAGATACATTTTTTAACAATGAGCGTATGAAACAAACACAAATTCAAATTTAATTGTCATTCCTATGCAAAGAAGGATAGTAAAAATGAAGAATTCATTCTCATAACGATTGATGCAACTTGATTTTTAACAAATCCATGTAATCAAGAATGCATATTTGAGACCTAGGTTACATTTTTAGAGTGCTTTAAATGCCATGTTTTTCCGAATAAGTGGACCATGGATCTCTATATTTGTAGGAAGCTATACTGCTTCGTATTATCAAATTACTTTTGCATGGCTAGATTCATTGATTTTGTATCTTTATCACAAAAAGAATGCAGAAATGCTCTAATGTATAGGTTCTTGTTTAAAGTGACTAACAGCTATAAGAGACTACATTTTTCATAAGAAATGAGGTTGAGAGATGATGATTAAAGAAAAAGTAGTGGTAGGTAACGTGCATTGGGAGAGAGAGTGAAAAATAGAGAGAGAGAGAGAGAGAGAGAGAGAGAGTGAAAAATAGAGAGAGAGAGAGTGAAAAATAGAGAGAGAGAGTGAAAAATAGAGAGAGAGAGTGAAAAATAGAGAGAGAGAGTGAAAAATAGAGAGAGAGAGAGTGAAAAATAGAGAGAGAGAGTGAAAAATAGAGAGAGAGAGAGAGAGAGAGAGAGAGTTAGAAGGGGGAGGAGATGGAATAAACAGGCAAACAATAAAAATATCAATATATTGGATAATAAAACTGAACATTTAGAAATTGATAGATAAAGGACAAGATTGGAGAGCATTATAGGCAAAATGAAAGATAAGTAGCAGAGAAAATTGAGTCTTGAAAGGGGGAATTACTTCAAAGAGAAAGGGACAAAAAACATGATAAGAACAGATGGAATCTACAAGAGATTGGTTGTAAAAAGTACAATATAAAAAATTTCAATCTCCTTGTATATATTACAAATAAAGACTGCAGGAATGAGGAATGAGAAATACTTAGGACCAATCTTACTTCTATTCTTAGGGCAAAATGGCAGTATAATCAAGGATAACTCAATCATTTCTCCATCAAAAGATCCTTCCCCCTCCTCCTCGTAATTCAAAATCGAGAAGAAACAATCTAAAGAAATTATTTCCCGGCTTCCTGCCTTGCTATGCACAAATAGACACTGGTGAAAGGTTATTATTACAAATGGATAACCTTTTGATTTATTCGCTTGGCTTGCATCCACGATCACTCAATTTTCCTGCCAAGCACGGCTGGATTCACCAAAATAATTTCCCCTGAATTTCTTTCCTAAATTTCCGCCAGAGATAATATGAATGGCCCGTTATCCGATATTGATTTTTTTTTCTTTCTTTCTTTTACGACGGCATCGCGCAGTTTGAGCGTTGTCCCGAGGAATGAATTATATCGCTGTCTTATTTGATTTTTGGAAGTAATAATCAGTGTATATTTGATCAACGATTTACAGAATATCAGAGTCTTGTTCGACCAATCACAGAGGGGGTAACCTAACACTTTGAGGCCACTCAAGTTTATCTCTTTGTTTCGTGTCACGATTTGAACAATATGCTCTTTTCTTCACAGTGCCATATAAACATTTAACCTTTTTGTACTGTACATGTGAAACTTGAAAGCTTGCTAAAAGCAAAATTCCAGAAGGTAACAGAATTTAATTACTCATTTACCAAACCTACTGGCAAATAACAGTTTCAATAACATACTGTCCTCTGTTTTTTTTCTTCTCATACTAACTCTTTTATCCTTTACTATAATTATCATTCAAAAATATTTTTGGTTCTTTTAAAGACCGTCACCACTACTGGGCCAGAAGGGATTAGACCACACAGAGAGCCATCGAGGTCACTGTGACAGGTGGCCATCTCATTAACTCGGCTCTCATTTAACATAAGAAAAAGAGGATCATGGGGGACCAACAGGCACCGATTGGGGAAGTTTTCTATATAGAGGGAGCAAGTAGCTACAAGTATGGCAGTGTGCCTTTAAATGGAATAAAATCCTTTGTGATATTATAATAAAAGAGGGTTCTTCATTTTGTTCCATCTGACATTTTTGCAATTTCGGGCCAAAATGAATTGATGTTCTTATCGGTCTATAAGCAGATTTATTGTTAAAAAATGTCTCCTAAAAATTATTGCAGCTGAAGAAATTCACCACCTTTGGTTATTTCTGGACAACCACCGCCCCCAAATAAACACTTTAATCCATAACATATAGAGCAAGAGGAAACCTGTTTATGACACCAACACTTAACTGACATAGGGCATAAGATAGGAGGATGGACTTGCAAGCTCACCTTACTGTAAATGATTTTATGGAAAAGGGGGTGTTTTAGAGTAAATATTAAATTTCTGGGTCGGTACTGGGTAATCAAATTTAGACCTCTCTGTTGAACGAATCAAGGCCCTTGGAGATAACGGTGTCAATTTGATCGCCAAATCACGAGATGGTTTTTCATAAATTTCATCACATGTCCCTCCCTTTTGCAAGGAAAAGATATAATATTAGATTATATTGATATTCATCTTATAACTATATTTATTAATGGAATTGCTGAGAATGGTTTAAAAAATTGTGGCAATGATTTCTGCAAAATTTCTCTATTTAATACATAATCATTAAATTAAGATATAATATCAATATATAAATGTGAACAAGTAAATGCTTTCTATAAATTGCATGAACTGAATTGATATTGCTTTCTTTCTAATTATTACTACCATGCAAACCTTTCTTTTATTTGATTCAAATTTCAGAAGTGATATGTCTCCCCTCCACCCCCTCTCTCTCTTTCTCTCTCTCTCTCTCTTCTCTTTCTCTCTATTTCATATAGACTTAATTCACTACATACTTTCTTACTGCTCCAATACTCAAGTTATCTTAACTTAAAAGTCATATACCTGTTTATATTTCTATTCAATATTCTTACTATGGTGCATTACATTACATTGTAATAAGTGTACAATTCTATCTTTCTCTCATATATACATAGTAGAAAGTAAATAAACTGAATCATTTTACTCTTGCATGCATGGTTATATAGTCAAATTATCTCCTTTCTGCCTTTTATGCATGCATTCTCTTTCTATGTTAAGAAATGAATAGATTGAATTAACCTGTATGAGTTTCAAGGATGTATTGTCAATTGTTAATCTGATTCCTGCATCAGTAATACGAAGTAGCCCCAAAGAGAAGTAAATACGGTAATATATCTAATCTAATAATTATGCCTCGGTCGCCATGGGCCTATCTCCTTACCAATCAATAAAGCCTGTTTCTGCACGCTGCTTTCTCTCATTAATGCCATTCAGTAATCACACAAGCATAAGACACATCATAGACACTGCCTTGAGGGCGACAAACGCCCGAGATCTCCCCCACTGATATTCCTAAATATGTTTTTACTCGAGCTGGAAAAATAACAGCAATCGTGAAATTGCCGCTAAATCGGTAGAAGCACCCCGGACAGGCCCCCACACCTGGGTGAACAATATTGCAGCGTTGCGGGGAAAACACTCTGCGATTGTTTTGATTGTAAATAAAGCCCGGGCTACCACAAGACAATTGCGCCCCCTCTCCCACCTTAAACCTATCCATTAGCAACACATGTTTACGTTTGTCGCGCCTGCAAATTTGTCTTCGCCCGTCCCCTCTCGCCGCCGAGTTCTTCTCACCTCACAATCATGAAATGAAATAAAAGCTGACGAGGGGAGAGAAATAATTGGCCCCGAGAAAGAGCAAGCCGAGTCTTGTTCGGCTTTTCTGGTGGGTGACTTAAAACTAAAATCCCCAAGAGGATTTCCAACGGAGGAAGCTCCCTTCCCTGAGGGGTTGCTAAGTGAGATGCCTTCTTTTCGATGGTGTCCCTAGCGACCATGGGATGACTCAAGTCATCATCCCTGGAAGATCTATGCCATGTTCACATGAGGGATTTGGAGTTACCAAAGAGTTTGATTTTGAATTCCAGTTCCATAAACTCAGTTGGTCCCATAACCCACAATGAGAGGATCATGGGTTCAAGCCCCAGTGCAGCATGACATCAATCTACATTTGCCACTCTCAACCCAGGTGTTAAATGGGTACCAGTAGGAAGAAATTCCTTGAATGCTGCGAGCACCAGAATCGAGAGCCGGGGTAACCTGGGAGCAACTTGAACACCAGCCTTGCATCATGGAGATGTGCGCTATTAAAATATCCAATATTACTACCATCATTCATGTTAATCATGGGGGCAATGCGCATTTATCAAAAGTTTATTTTTCATAAGATACATGGTTATTTCTGTACAGGGGAGTGGGGAAGGGCAGCTGTAACCTCCTGCCCCAGTAAAATTGACGTCTGGCTTGTTGGACAAAATGGTCTCGGGGCAGAGAGCTGGAAGATACATGTAACTAAGTTTTCAAGTGATGGGTGGCGTGGAAGAGGGTTTGTGACATTGCTTTTATCCCCCTTTTCTTCCTATCTTGCACTGTTTTAATTTAAATGTGCCCGTTTATGTGGGGGTGGGCTGATAATGTGCCCCTGCCCTCTGTAGCTTTGCCACTGCAATAGACCCCTATCAACCTGTCTCTCGTTGTAACCGATGAGAATGGAACACGGCCATCAAACGATTGAACAATATACAAGAATGAACAATTGAACACACGAGTCCATGCTTACAGCCTACATCTACATGTACATGGTTTTCAATATGAAGCTGCAAGAGCATCGATAATGACAGGGCTTTACACCATCAACAGAATCTTCCCCTCCCTCCCCCGTCTCTGGGGAATGCCCCCTTCATCCTCTTGTACGTGTACCCATGCATGTTTACCCTCCCATAGACGGGGGGAAGGGGAAGGAGAGGGAAAGGAAATTAGACCCACTTGCCGTCCATTCCGCAGGTTGGATTTCACTCTCAATCGAGGGCGCCAGCACGATGGTGCAACAAGGGCGAAGACGGGAGGAGAGGATTTCAAGTGGGTATAAAGAGCTTGTATTGCAAGGCCAATGCCAAGTCAAAGATGGGAAATATGCACTTTTCAGTCCGAAATCATTTTTTTGAGAAAGTCGGTTCATGTCAGCAATCAGTCAGGAATCATTTTGAGAAAGTAAGCTCCTTGCCTTCTCCATAACACAGATCAGAACATATTTCTTAGGATGAATCATGTCAACTCTGTTCTGAAGCCTATATAACTCATGCAGCAGCCCAAACCAGATATTTACAATGGCTCTGGGGAAAACAAATAGAATAAAACTTATATCAGCTCAACAATAAAAATAATCAGGGCTAAATGTTTGCTATGTACAAAAATTCAAGACATTCAAAATAAACCAAGATATGTTGGTACCTGACATATACAGTAATCACATGCCTTCTTGTGAAAGTCAACAGAACAAGCAAAAGTTGTTGTATGAAATTAAATTAAACTAGCATTTCGAAACCCAACAATCGCAGAAAAAGCAAAGTTGTATGGAGGTATATTGCAATTAAATCAGTATTCTACTTCAAAACAAGTTCAAGTCTGTCAGGATTTATGCCACTGATACAAAATATGAAAATGACATTTAAGTCACAAAATCACTACATCCTACAAGGTACTTAATTAATACCAGGGTAAAGAGAAGCAATTTAGAGGTTGAACGATACGAAGTACCATACCATGCCAGGGCCTGAACCCATGTCCTTCCCGTCTTCAGTCCAGTGATCAAACCACTCGACCACTCTACCTCTCATACATATTCATATGGTGTACACATGCATAAATGCAATCTAGAGGCTTGAACCCTCAACCTCTCATCCTTAGTCAAGTGATCAAACCACTCGACCACTCCACCTCTCATACAGTGTACACATGCATAAATGCAATCTAGAGGCTTGAACCCTCACCCTTTCATCCCTAGTCAAGTGATCAAACTACTCGACCACTCCACCTCTCATACATATTTATACAGTGTACACATGCCTAAATGTAATCTAGAGGCTTGAACCCGCAACCATTCATCCCTAGTCAATTAAAAAAACCACTCGACCACTCCACCTCTCATACATATTCATACAGTGCACACATGCATAAATGCAATCTAGAGGTTTGAACCCTCAACCTTTGTCCCTAGTCAATTCATAAACCACTTGACCACTTCAACTCTCATACAGTGTACACATGCATAAATGCAATCTAGAGGCTTGAATCCTCAACCTTTCATCCCTAGTCAAGTCATTAAACCACTCGACCACTTCACCTCTCATACATATTCATACAGTGTACACATGCATAAATACAATCTAGAGGCTTGAACCCTCAACCCCATTCATCCCTAGTCAAGTGATCAACCACTCGACCCCTTCACTTCTCATACATTCATACATATGCATGTATAATCAATGGTAGATATGAAAACACTTCTAAATCTTTCTCGGATGATGAACCATAATTGGTCTTATAAACCTTTCATAAAACCTAAAAGGCCAATAATGGTATCAACCCCTCATCCATAATTCAGCAACTAATAAACGATGAGATCACAGTCCCACATATAAAATAATTTGTCTGTGTCATCCCACAAACATACATTACTCATACTGCTTTGCGGTATCATGTTACACATGATGGCCTTAGAGTCGGTGATAATGGCAGCCGGCTTCTTAATTAAGTCTGGAGCTATGATGATATGATGATATCATCTTTAATTGTCGGTCGGGTGTGTGAGGTAGAAATGCCTGACCTCGGGGGAAGTACACTTTCCTGCCTTGGGAGAATGTATTTTGGGAGTATTCGTCAAGGTTAAAAAAAAGCAACATGTTTGTTTTGCTATTTTGTATTTTCACCAAAAGGTTGTCAAATATATCATAAAGCAAAGCATCTTGAGATGATTAATTCAAGCAGATATTGACATAAGGTAATTAATTCAGTCTTGATAGTTGGCGAGGAATTTGCAATAGAAACTTTACATGAAAATGAATCATTAACTTTAGGAAGGCATTATGTTTTAGGTTGCAGTACATTATTAACAATGCCATGTTTTAACTTAAAGATAAAGGTGAGTTCTGGTAAAAAAGAAAGAAAATGAATTCTCACAGAATCAAACGAAACTTACACTGAATGTTCAAGATTACAAAATGTAGAAAATGTATACGGTACTGACTGAGTAATGAGCATAGAAAGATTACGAAATCAAGGTTAGTAGCTCTGACACCATTTGTGTAGTCCCATACACATCTTTTTGTGTTCAGTGCTTGTTACTTTACAAAGACTGGGCCAAATTTATTATGATTTTGATAACTCCCGAACTTTGCAGTACACACCAATACTTACAGGCTACATAATCAACTTTTTCTGATCCATTCCACACCTTTTCTTTCACAATGCAATCAGACGACCAGAACTCACCTTTATCTTTAATATAGAGATTAATGAGATTTGAAGAAATAAAATACAAACTGAAGAAGAGATGGAGGGGATGGAATGAGTGGAAAAAGGGGAAAAGAGGGGAATGTAGAGACAGAATAAGAGGGATAGGGAAACGAAGAGAGAGGGAGAGAAGGGGGGGGGGGGTAATAGAGAGGAGTGGTAGGAGAGATTAAAATAATACATTTTACATTATTTTATATTAATTGAATATTTTCACTTGCACAGTGAATTACCAGTCAGTATTCTAGGTTAATGCACGCATGAATGTTCCTTTTTAATGTTGAAGTACATTCATACTCAAGTGATCAAATTTAGCTATCTCCTCCAATCTCTTCAAAATTAACAATTATTTCTCTTAAAACTGACTGTGATAGTAGCAGGCAATCTGAGTCAATACATTTATGGGTTACTCAATAAACCAAAGACCCTGCGCCGCCGCGGATCTAGTGTTTAGGCGATTCTGAGTCAATGTATGTGTGATAAAAGTGAGATAAATGTGTCATGTCCAATGCAAAGATGCCAGAGTGACGCACGGAGCAAATATTTTGAGAAGATGAGGAGGAGAGTATCGCGTTTCATCGCCGTGGATACGGAGATATGAGTAAGGAGAACGGGCAATTAGTGAATGAATCGCAGGATGAGTGTACTTCTTGTAGGTCCTACCCTCAAACAGCTCTTTCTCTCTCTCTCTCTCTCTCCCATTCTCTCTATCTCTGTCTCTCCCTTCGTCTTTCTCCTCTCGATTCCCCTCCCCCCCCCCCCCTCTCTCTCTCTCGTATGAATTCCCATTTTGCGCTTTTATACTGATCATCGCTTTTTGACTGAAAATGAAGTGGAATTTCTGTAAACAAACCTTTGGCATTTTATAATCATCCTAAATACACATTGTGACCTACAAATGGAAAATGACTTGGTAAATGAACATATCTCTCCTGGAAGCCAGTAAGATACTATCTCTATGTAAAAGTATCTTTCTTCTGAATATATCTAAACAGTTATGTAAGTGTGATGTCATGGAACACTGTAAAGATCTACATGGTTATGTATGGAAAGACAACAAATGAAATGGTTTAAAATAAGTGTCCTGAATCATGTTTGTGATATATATATGTTTGTATTATTGGAGGCGAAATATGGGTTCAAATATCCAAATAATGGACTAGAATCTTATCACTCTTTACCAACAATTGTTACCAGTGCATGGTTTCATATCAGAGAAACTTTAAGGAGAAGCATGAAAGTGAAGGTTATCAACCTAATGAAGCCTTTTAAAAGTGTAATATCATCAGGGGGTTTAGAAGAATCTTTGACTCCTTGACATTTAGAGCCAGTCATCTGGTGAGAGCAAGAAAGATGTTAGCTTGTGTATTTTTAGATACACTAAATTCTCTCTTGGCTCTTAAGAGACGTAATGTGCTTTCCAGGGTTTCAATTAACTTGCTCCCAATTAGCCACGTTCCAATGCGCAAAATATGTTTTTCCCACGTAATCTTAATCACAAAAAATACTGATCGCAAAAAAATCTGATGCTCCGCGATCATGCCCGCATACCAATAAGCAAACATTTACAAAGACGATATCACTTTCAGGGCCCTAATATGAGACAGGTGTAACATGATGGATGATAGCGTATAAGCCCCATTGGGCTGTAAACTCAATAATTGCGTATTTGACACAACGTTGCGGAACAATTTATCGGCGTGCAAACGAGGGCCGAGGTTGACGAATAGGTGTAGGCAAGCGTTTTGATTCCGTAGATTAATCAGATGTAATTGGGCGATAGTTTGCCCCCGGATTATCGCTGGTAGTGGATGATAGTGACCGGGCAAGCGTGTCGTTAATTAGAGCCATCTCTCTGTAAAGTTGGTGATGATGCACTCAGTCCTCACTACCATGGGATGGCAGTGAGTGCACTGTGGATACTAGTTTACACGCACAGACCCTTGGCAGTCATAGTGCGCAACAACATGTCTGAACTGTAAGACTACACAGACTGCACGGTCTACTGCACTCCACAGGCTTTGTACTCTCACTGCTCCTAACACAACCAGAGACTGGCAGAGTTAGGCTCTACTCAAGGCTTTATGGAATAGTGTTGAAACACCAATGAGAGTCTGTGGTGCAGACTAGTCGACAGAGAGCGGCCTATTAGTGGAACCATACTATCAGTGCCTGATAATGAATATTAATTAATTACTGCATGAATGCTGTCTATACACGTCGTGATTGATCAAATTACAATGTTGTGCTAATCGTCCTGTGTCCTCAAATATCAAGCGTCCAGTCAACGGGGGTTGACGTTTGACCTTGTCCGTTGTAATTGACTTTCTCTCTCGCTTGTAATACTGCTCTTAGAGCAAAGGGTCCACACTATTTGTTCTGAATATTGATACAGTCATCTGCAATTCACTCACAGGTTAAAGGTAAAGACCAGGATTGGCAACGCCCCAATTTCAAAAAATGAAATGGAAGCTCTCATTACCAATCATGTGAAAGAATATGTTTTGACTAATACATGATGATAAAAAAATTGCCGGGAAACCGCCTACTAATTCATATATTTGGTAAATTTATTTCTCTCATGGTCTGGTGAGAGAGATAGGGTAGTCCCATATACATCTTTCTGTGTATAGTGCTTGTAACTTTACGAAGAATGGGCCAAATTTCTTATCATTTTGATGATTCCAGAACCTTGCAGATGCTAGATGCTAGATGATCGACCTTTTCTGATCGATTCCACAACGTTTCTTTCACAATGCAATCGCATGACCATTACTGGTCTTTACCTTTAATCAGTAGTTCAAGATAATGATTGTGAGAATTTTTCTAAAATTCTGTATTTGGAGGGTTGAAATAAGAATTATTATATCAAGTTTTGTCAAAATTTGAAAATGGGATTTTGGAACATCTCAAAACTTACTGAAGGGTCTAACTAATCACTACTGGAACAAATATATCTCACATTAAAAACAATCCTATGAAGATAAAGTCATAATTTATTCCCAAATTGTGATTGCAAGCCTTAGAGCCCTGAATAATAACATAATCATCTGGTATCATTCCATCTATAAGATTAATATATTAAAAGAAAAACATAACGAGTGAAACTAAGGTAAATTCTAGTAAATACACAGACTAGTCATTCAAATGACAGAGGCATTTTTCCTCAATGGAAATACAAAAGAAATGAACAGCTAAAATAATGCTCAACAATGAATTTGATGCAGAAGAGAATAATTGGGATATATTATATGAAAACAAAGAGCCTAACATATTAAAGAATCAAAATAATGGCAAAAGTAAGAATCTTATTCTTGTGCTTGTAAGAATTCATTGATTACACTTACCGTACTACTCAAGAATTTGATATTAATGACTAAATGTGAGAAAATAAAATCATATGACAAATACCACAAGAAATGTGCAAAGAATTCAAATTTTGAAACAAAAATCAGAAGAACAAAATTATTAAAAAGGGGATTAATAAAGAGGAAAGGAACGATAGCAGAGTCAAGGGCAAATTCATTCTTGCGATTGTATCAAATCATTGATTAAACTTACTACTTAAGAAATTGACATTGGTGACTGGATGGATGTGATAACATTTGAGAACAAAATATTCATATTGACAAATACCACAAGAAAGATGTGAAATGAATACAAATTTTGAAACAGAAATCAGAAAAAAAAATTATTAAAGAAGGGAAACAATAAAGAGGATAGAAATGATAGGAGAGTCGAGGGGAGAAATCTTATTCCCTCGATTGTATAAAATCATTGATTAAACTTACTACCGTACTCAAGAATTTGACATTGGTGACTGGATACATGTGATAAAATTTAAGAAAAAAATATTCATAATAACAAATACAACAAGAAAATTGTGAAATGAATACAAATTTTGAAACAGAAATCAGAAAAACAAATTATTAAAGAAGGGAAACAATAAAGAGGATAGAAATGATAGGAGAGTCAAAGGGAGAATCTTATTCCCGCGATCGCATGAAGTCACTGATTACGCAGCTCAATCCCAAGCGAATCAATAATCGTGCGCACAGACAAGCCGCTTACTCTTGACAATTAGGCCCTGATGGGGGGATGCGATCGTTGCCAAACTGTTTTCTCATCAGTGTTCCGAGCGACTTGTCATCGATTGGGGATGATGTCAGGTCGCGGTGAATCATGCTCCCGTCAACTCCCTCCCGCCGTGCTGATGCGGCAGATGTCTGGACATGTGCAACATGGATTATCCTAACTCCTTACCCTCTCTCTCCTTCATCTCGATCTTTCTACCACCACCACCTCCCCTACCGTCCTGTTTTCTTTGCCATTCTCTTGTTTTCTTCCTGCATGTCACAATTATTTATCTTTCATTTTTTTCATTAGTATTTGGGCAGGAGATATTACTGTTCAATTTCTCTCTCTCTCTTTAGAACTGATTCATCTTACCTCCTCTTTCACTCTCTCTGCGTTTTTTTTAGTTTCTTACCTTTTTTTTTGGGGGGGGGGGGGGGTCAGATATCTATCTCCCTCCATCTTGTTTAATTTGTTCTTTTTGCCTGTTCCTTTTGCCAATATCTGTTTTTCTTCATGTGTTCTTCTGGATAGCTCTATAGCTCTTTTAAAAACATTTTATGTCTCTTTCTATTTCTCATTTACTAGACTATTCTGCCATTGGTCCTCCTCTTATAACTGCCTGTTATATTTAATTCACTCTCTCATTTTCTTCTTCTCTCCAGTTTTCTTTTTCAGATACCTATCTTTATTTCAAAAATACATATACATACATATTTCTGACCCCCCCCCCCTCTTTCTCTTTAACTTGCTTCTTCTAGTCTTAGGTAATCTCTCACAGACTGTATTTCTTCTTTGATAATTGTTTTGACTTTATTATTGCCATTGAATTTCTTCCAACTTTCATTACTGCACGCTCTTCTTTCTTCATTTCATTTATGTTCAAGTTTTTAATACACAATGAAATCAGTACACATTAAAACACACATGGAGAAATATAAACTTATCTCCAAGGCTCCAAGATAAGTGAAGCTCGATGCCTTGCGAGTTGCGAGCTCTGATAATAAAATACAAGCAAAAGCCATAAATTAGGGGGTTCCTGCCTTCCTAGTGATGCATAAATACATCAAAGAGAAGTGAAGAATGAATGATACTAGGTAGAGACTGAAGAGCGATTGGATGAGAAAGAGAAGAGAGAGAGAGAGAGAGAGAGAGAGATTTCTTTTATCACACTTTTTCTCATCCATGTTTTACTTGCCAATTTGATAAACCTTGCAAACCATGCATAACATTAATGTTAAAATCACATTCTACTTCAGCTTTGCTTCAAAGTTCATTTTATAATTCTAGGTTTTTTTCATGGCTTGTCACTCCAATATGTGTATCTTGTCAGCTTTATCAACATAGCAGTATGCTGGTGATGGCTGGTGATCTATTAACCATTCTCAGTCAAGGTGATTTAGGGCAAGATCGTGCTAATAATTCAATTTAGAGACATGTTGCAATGTCAGGCTTTTCTAATTACTGTTCTTGTTTGAATTCTATATCATATTCTACTTCATTTACATGTACCGGTACACACCTTTTTGTTTCTCTCCATATCTCCCCCTTTTTCTATCTTTCTTTCTGCCTCTCTTTCCTCAACTCAATTTCTTCTTCCTCTTCTCCCTCTCTCTCTCTCTCTCTTTCTCTTGTTCTCTCCCTTTCTCTTCCATGTTTCCTTCGTTCATACTTTTCTCTCTCCCTAGTTTGTCTTCTTCCAATCCTTCCACCTTTCTCTTTCTCTCTCTATTCAATAAATTTAAATACAGCTATTAGTGCCCTTTTTACATCCTGCATTTGATGGACATCCTTTCCAACCCAAGTATGTCTTTCACAAAACGTGGAGTCTGTTTTCTCGACACACACATGACTAAAGATACCTGGGATTGCATCATCAGGCAAAAAGACGCACTTCAACACCATGAGCTATACATCTGCAAGAGGACATCATCGATTATCACTAGGGATCAAAGTGATGATGATAGACCACTTCACAAACCATTCTCCATCGCTTCATTACTCATCTATATATACACTCCCTCTCCCACTTTAATGTAACAACCTTGATGCGGACGGACAACAAGTATTCCGTTCACAGGTCCCGCATCACTCCGTTGACAACGATGGTCATTGCTGCGGCAGCATGATGATGTCATACGGCCCGCGACGATGAGATGGACGAGACGCACCGTTTAATAACATCTGACCGATTTGTCATCGTGAGAGGATCATCCCTGCTGCCCTGGGAGGCGTTATTTACACGGATGGTCACTGTCCTTTCTGCTTGGCTCATCATCATCGCTATGACATCATGTCTATTTATAGAACATTGGGTTTGGGGGATCTCCCGTGGATGATGTCAGCATGAGTCACGGGAGAAGGCGCGCTCGTTGAAAACTAGATGACTAAATGGAGGTGAGTAAGAGAAACGTTCGTTGGGCAATGGGACAGGACTACCGAGAGTCTTTAGCTACAGGCAAAATGTGTCCAGGACCGTTGTTTGAAATTTAAAACATCTCTCAAAATGGCAATAAATTAGATATAATAGTGGAAATAGAAAATTTGGATGAAAATAAAGACTTACAGCAAACAAGATAGTTTATGTACTCCTTTAGGGGGAATTGACCCATTTAGCTATATCTTTGGATTGAGTTGTACGTTGCAAACATTTCTTGAAGGTTTTTTTTATAAAGGAGCGTTATGAGTACATGTCATAGTGTCTTTGAGAAAGACCTCAGCATAAATTTCTCTGGCACAAACCCTTTTTAAAACTTGCTGTAGTAAAATTATGTCTTTCAGAGTCAGAAGGAATTTAATTCATATCAATACAAGGGTAGATAATGCTATTCTGGTTCTCTCAAGAAAAAAAACATTGACTCAAAACTGACGTTGATGCAAGGCTACACACCATCATGGGGTAGCCTCAAGGAGCTGCTGAAAGGGATCACGATTTCAAGGTTCAAGCAGAGAATTTCCTGACTCAAGGGTCTGGAGATGGAGACTAAGAGGCCAGGAGTATATGATGACATCACTGAATGTGATGATATGATAAAGTGTCCATTTTCTGGGCTATAATGGACACGGGGTCCTCCGCGGCTCTGATGAATAATCGTCTGATGGTAATTGATTGGTGATGAAACTTGTGAGAATTCTTCAAGACGAACCCAGAAACCGCTAGCATTAATTAGAAACGATGAGGCAGGATTTGTCAGCGTTGCTATGTGGTGTGGTCCTCGGCCCTCCCTCCGTTGATGGTTAAGCAGAAAATATGGTTGTCTATTGTCAAAATAAATCTTCGGTGAGTCATGAATGATGCAATTTGTTTGCTTTGATAGCTGGATGGTTTCATGTTCAAGATTTAATTAATCCCTTGTAGAGAGAAATAGATGGATGGTTTACAGCTTTAGATAATCCTTGGATCATCATTAATCAGTCTAAAAAAAGAGATTTATTAAAGGTTCAAATGAAGTTTGAATCCATGGTTTATTGACTACTGCACTCAACCTTGGATCATCGCCACTCATAAAGAAAGATATAAAGAAGGATAAAAGAAAAAACAAGAAAATCATTATGTATTGACTAGTGAATCCAACCTTGGGTCATCGTTAACCAGACAAAGATTTATGGAAAAATTAAAGAAAAGAGTTTGTATTTGAGGTTTAAGAACTCACCTCAATATATTTATGATTAAGGAACATACTCATTGCTCTATCAAGTCCATCTTATTCCTTCAACTGCTGAATTCTTAAGTCTTCTCCTGCACCTGATTTCTATAGGCAAAAGGTTGAAATATCTTCTTCTGCCCAGCACCGTACTGTGAAGTACCATTCCTGCACAAGAGCAAAAAGACAAAAAACAACATTTCAATTAAAACAATGATGAATGTTACATATAGACTGATTGACTGATAATAATTCAAATTAATAAGGCCTCTTACCATCTAGCCACACCAAATCCCATTTTTTCCTCACAAAATGCAACCAAAAAATGTGAGCTCTTACGAAGCTGAAGTTTTTAAAATATTTGATGGCATCTTAATTAAGTGTATTATTATAACAAGGGTCCCATTTTGATAATACATA
Source organism: Strongylocentrotus droebachiensis (assembly GCA_035222895.1). Lineage (NCBI taxonomy): Eukaryota > Metazoa > Echinodermata > Echinoidea > Camarodonta > Strongylocentrotidae > Strongylocentrotus > Strongylocentrotus droebachiensis. The sequence continues at coordinate 51,343 of JAVYIG010008882.1, read as the reverse complement.
TATCAATTTGAAATCAATTTATAACTTAAAAATAATTAATTAATGAGAACAGAGAATTAAAATCAATTTAATTGTTTCATCCAATTTATCTTTTTTTTCCTGAGACAGGGTGGAACATCGAAAACAGCAAGGGCTGGTTACACCAGTTTCTAAAAATGACTGCAGTGGGGGGTACTTAGTTTTCCCAGATCAAGTAAAAAAAAAAAAAAAGAAGAGAGAAACAAAAAGAAAGATGGTTAGTCATCGAACCGAAAAGAAAAATACAATAATTTTACACAATAACAAAGAACTTGTACCCAAACAACAACAACAAGATCTTCAAGGTGACTAATTCCAAGACAAAGAAGGAAAGAAATAATATATTTAAAAAAACATGAAAAAGTCTTGAAGTGATTGAACCCTTCCAATCGTCCAATGGCTGTCTATCTGTCTCATGATTGGCCAGACACTCAGGTGGTGTGATGTCATGACTGGACCAAAAGCTGATGTCACTCATGATGCTGTTGTTGTTGTTGTTAAGATTTATTTGGCGATTTGTCTATAGATGTTACTCATGATGCTAGTCTAGTTTACCAGGCTCTGCTTATCAATTGGTAAATCGGTATTAATCAAAGCATCTTTACCCTTTACCTATGGAAATTAACAACAAAAACACTCAAAAAACTAATGTCACTCATGATGCTGTTGTTGATGTTGTTAAGCTTTATTTGGTAATTTGTCTATAGATGTTACTCATGATGCTAGTCTAGTTTACCAGGCTCTGTCTTATCAATTGGTGAATCTGTATTAACCAAAGCATCTTACCCTTAACCTGAACCAAAACAAATAAAAAATGTGAAGCTTTAAAATGACTAATACAAAAAGATGAAAGATGATGACCCAAGAGAAGTCTTGAAGTGATTGAACCCTCCCAGTCGTCCAATGGTGTCCCATCTATCCTGTGATTGGCTAGACACTCGGGTGGTCTGATGCCATGACTGGACCAAAACTCACTCATTATGTTTTTAATATTTATGTCAACTGGCTTGATGTTACTCATGATGCTAGTCTTGAGAACCAGACTGTTTGCAAAATAGGTTAATTGATCATGATCTACTTACTAAAACAACAATCATATTGCCTTTGTCATTACATGTGTAATTTGTGAATGTAATAAATGATGAATAAAAATCTAATTTCACATTATACCTGTCTATATAATGCATTTAGACAGTTTCAATCTTTACTTAAAACTTTTCAAGGTCTGAATTTTGTTAAATGATAAATGGTGATGTCACCTTGACACTAGGACCAGGAGGGGTGCAATGATGTCATTTCTAAAAATAGACTTCAACTCAAACAGGATGATGTCCTCTTAATTCCTTTCCATTCAAAAATTTGAAGTTATTCAAAAAGGGGGTGCCTGAATCACTTTTAACTTCTTTGTTTGATAATAATAGGCCCCAAATCTCTTGCTAATTTTGTGATGACTAAGTTATTGCAATGGTAAGTCTGGTGCTGTATATTGTTTCAGTTTCTTATATTACAACTGTGAGCTTTCCATTTTGAGGACTTAAACAGACTTAATAAGTTTCTTCAATTTCTGAACAAATAAAACACTTCTTATTTGATTCCCAGGCATCTAGATTGTTCCAAACTATGACATCAGGATGACATCATAATGAGATCACCCTTTTTATAGACTTAAGAATTCTTGATTCAAACATTTCCCAATTTTTCTGACTCACGGGCACCTCTCTCTTGCAGATAGTTGTAGTCAAAGCTTAGTTTGCAGTTAGAAATAAATATGAAATTATATTTAATACAATTATTCATTTCATTAAGAGGATAATGAAAAGTTGCATAAGATTTTATAGAAATACAATGAAGCATTTACAGTGATTATTCAGTTTCTAAATAACCATTCACAACTTAATTCACAATTTTCTATTAAACATTTAATTTAGTGGATACTATCTTCTATTTTAAACTGCATTATAACTATATTATTGTGCGTTTAAAACAAAAATCAAATATGGAAGTAAATTGAATTAAACATACTTTGTTGAGAAAAAACAATGATAAAACAATACTAATCATTATATCATTTGATCAAAATGAAAAGAACAAAATACAAAAAAAATCCCCTTCCTTTGTGTTTCAACATTGTTGCCCATAAGTTAATCAAAATTTTTCTTACCTTTTTTAATATAAATATATTGTGACAATATGGTTCTTCCTGATATATAAAGATTATATCTTCTCATAAGCTTACTGATTAATCTCTCAGACTATTTAGATTGATCAATAAAGAAATGATAAGATACAAACTTGATCTTTTACAAATACATTATATCGTCACATTTATTCATCATCATGAAAGGGTAGAGGTAAAAACAATTATTCCAACTTTATGGGTAACTATGTATGATTTACACAGACTAATGTTTTTAACTGTATGCAAAATTACTTATAAACAAAATTTTATAATATATATACAAAGCGTTCCCCCTCTGGGATAGATAATCCCATGCTATGAAACATCATCTCGATTGCGATTCATACATTAAGCCACTAATGTAGCATCTAGATGCTATTCACCTGCCAAACAATGCACACTTGCTTTTCATACTTAATCTGTGCCTTAAATCAACCATGTCAGTCTAACAGATGAAACACAAAACAAGTCATACATCAATATCAATATCATCCAGCAATACATGGTGCCTAATTTATGCCAGCTCCGCCATGAAGGAGAACAGCTGCTTGGCGATGGCATAAATTAAAGCTGTCAATCACGACTGAGTGACAGGGCATTGTTATGCAAATGAGGCACAAGGGCGTTTTTTCTGATTGCGAATAGGAATTGGAGATATTGCTAATGAGGTAAAGGGAAGATAATTAATTTGGAAGCGATGCAGGGTCTTCGCAGCTACTTGTTCAGAAATGGATTGTGAGGCTGAATCTTGTGTCTGCTAATGAAGTGTTTTGATGATCAGAAAAACAAGACATTGAGGTACTGTTACATTTGACACTATAGTTTTCCTGTGTCTCAGCAGCCTCTTAATGATATATGTGTACATGTTTCTTGAGTGCTGAAAGTCCCAAAGGCATTATGTAATTTCCTTCAACATTGTAACACAAAGTATGACATGTATATCTATATTGACTTCTTATTTGAAGGATTACTATCCTTTTCATATAGATGTTTGTCCTTTTTCTGGTAACATCTTAATTTTGCATATTTTCTGTTCACTAGCCTCCTCTTGTAAATACCCCTCTTTACATTTCTTACTCTCATTCTATTTCTGTATCTGCCCTCTCTCACAGCATTTTCTATATATACCCCTCCCCCTCTGTCTTTAGCTATCCACCTCTTGCTCTTCTCTTGCTCTTCTCTCTCTCTCTCTCTCTCTCTCTCTCTCTCTCTCTCTGTGTCTTTCTATTTCAATCTATAACCTGTATCTCTCATTCCAACTCTCAGAAAGTCAATATTTGTCCTTACACTGCTTCCCATTTTCTGAGTCTCTATACTTCTCTCTCCCTACCCTCTCTCTTTCTCCTTCTCTCCCTCTCTGTTTCTTTATCTCTCCCCTTTCCCCTCTCCCTCCCTCCTCTCCCCCCTCTCCCTCCCTTTCTCCTTCCTCCTCTCTCTCTCTCCCTCCTCTCTCTACCTCTCTCTCCCATACTAATGCTAATAGCACATGAATCCCCAGGGCTAGCCATTTCTACCAGTCTTGGCTTAATTGTATACTCGCTAATCAGCCCGTCTTGGATTGCTATTATCTAATTGTTTTTTCAGACATCATTCGAGTATGGTTGCCATGTCAATTATCTCTATTTTCAATCATCAGCCTTGAGCATATTTTTTTCATTACCTTATAAAATATTGCAATAATTATGAAACTAATTGCAATACTACATTTCTATAAAAGACTGAAAGTGATGTACATGTAAGAGTGTTGTAGAAGTGTTGTGGTCGAGTAGATACGTCACGGGACTGTTGATCACAAGGCCGCGGTTCAAATCCCGCTGCGGCACTAATGTCCTTTGACAAGACATTGATCTACATTTGCCACACTCGACCCAGGTGAGGTAAATGGGTACCTGGTAGGATAATTCCTGAAATGCACTGTGTGCTGATAAGGCTGCCGGAGCTAAAGCTAGGGTAATAAATCGTCGCTCTCACCACGAACCGTCCTCTCTAGCAAAATTTGCTATTTTTTCATTTTTCATTTTTTTCCATTTTTTGCATGTTCTCATGGTTACCTACATCCTGTAAAAATTTCAGAGCGTGAATATGCTTGGTTACGTAATACCGTAAGCATCACAAAGCGTCCGCTCAGCGATTATAGGATTGTCTGCACCACGAACCGTCCTCTGTTGCGCGCGCGCAGAGCCTTCCATTCAATTTGTACAGTCAGGTTGCGCGCAAGTAGTCGCGTAGCGTGGTCGCGCATTTTATCTTTTCACGAACCGTCCTCTCTGTTTACAAACCAATTGTAGCAAAAATACACGAACTCAAGAAAATCTAAACACACTGTATCAAACTTTAAGACCTAGACTCTCGAGTAGTTCCATTGGTTTTTAGTATAATCTATTCTAAAGTCTAACAATTACCGTTTCAAAAAGTCCTATCTTTTAAACGTGTTTTCTGCAAAACCGACTTTTCGCTTGGAAATGCGGGGAGAGGACGGTTCGTGATGCGAGCGACGAAATTTCAAAGCTCTTTGTAAGCGCATTGAGAAGTTTTTTCATAACGTATTATGCGCTATACAAGAACTGAACTATAATCATTTTTAATATTTAGAATATTAAAAAAACACAAAAAAGAAATTGAAGAAAGAAAAAAACATGCTAACAATTGTAAACAATTTAAATAAGTGCAAAAGAAATATTCAGGGCAAGTGGATTCAGCAATCAATTTCAACTACTTTTTATCCAGATGAAAAAAACATAAACAAAGTAATGCGGTTATTCCCAATACTTTGGTAATGGAATATCCTTTTTGGAGCCGGTTTAAAAAATGTGTACATCCAAACGAGAAATGATAAAGCCTTCTTTAATAATAGATGTATTCCATTAAAATGTTTCTTGCCAGCCAGCTAGCGTTTTTCTCATTAAAAAAGACAGATGAGGTTATATTTATGAGAAAACGTGTGTTTTTTGTGTGCACGTGTGTCTGGTACTCTGGTTCCATGGATGCGGGCATTATTCACGCTTCAAAGAGCGCATCTACTAAAGGATTATTGATGCTAACTCTATCTCTCTCACTCTCTCTCTCTCTTTCACTCCTCCCCTCTCTATGTTGTTCTCTCTCTCTCCCTCCTCTTCCTATCTCTTCCTCAGTGTCTGTTTATCTTCCTTCATCTACATATATCTCTCTGTTTCTACGCCTCTCTCTCCCTCTCTTTTTTTTCTTCTCCCACTCTTCCCCTCTCTCTGTTCTCTCTCTTTCTCTCTCTCTCCTTTCACTCGCTCCCCCACTCTCTCTCTCTCCCTCCATCTCTTCCTCAGTGTCTCTGCTTATTTATTTCATCACTCCCTTCTTCTACCTCTCTTCCTTCATCTCCCTGTTTCTCCACCTATCTCTCCCTCCCCCTCCCCCTCTCATTTTTCTTCTCCTCCCACTCTTCCTCACTCTCTCTCTTCCACCATCCCTCTCTCTCGCTTTCTCTCCCTCTCTCCCACCCTCCTCCCTCTCTCTCTCTCTCTCTCCCTCTCTCTCTCCCCCTCTCAATTGCATGGATGATTTACCCTCATTTCTGAATGGAAATGTATCTTTTGGATGACAAAAAAAATACATCATCATTATGATGCAGGCAGCAGTAAATTCGCTTTTGGCACAGAGCCAGGGGTCCTTAATTTCAAATTCACTGAGAATTGGCTTACGGCCTCCAAACTCTCAGTTTCACCGTCTCTTTCCATCTCTCCCCCTCCCCACCCTCCCTTTCAATGCACAATATGTCAATTAAAGGGGTTGTTCAAAAGCATAAATTATGAAGAGAATGCAGGAACTAGGTTAACTTACAATTTAAAATTGTAATGTTGTGCAAACTCTAATATTATAACTAGAAAATTGTGAAAAGTCGAATGCTTGTCATAAAACATGCGATAAATGATGTTTATACTTTTACCTTCATGCAACATACTAATTAACCTTAATTTTAATGAATGATAATATACACTATAAATCGTCTCACAAATTTGGATGTACATGTATATGTAGCTGCCTCCACCATTTAAGCTTTTCATGTGATAAAAGAGAATCAGTGATATGGTGTATCTACATCTAATTAAAGATAAACATACACTTTAGTATACCATAAAACAATGCCATTAATGATTATTTTGAACAGTATCCGCTTTTGTCTTCATAATGCTAACCGATACCTGAGCACCTACTGTGCAGTGAAACATGTTAAAGGTAAAGACCAGTAATGGTCATGCGATTGCATTGTGAAAGAAACATTGTGGAATCGATCAGAAAAGGTTGATCAACTAGCATCTAGCATCTGTAAGGTTCTGGAATCATCAAAATGATAAGAAATTTGGCTCATTCTTTGTAAAGTTACAAGCACTATACACAGAAAGATGTATATGGGACTACCCTATCTCTCTCACCAGACCATGAGAGAAATAAATTTACCAAATATATGAATTAGTAGGCGGTTTCCCGGCAAATTTTTTATCATCATGTATTAGTCAAAACATATTCTTTCACATGATTGGTAATGAGAGCTTCCATTTCATTTTTTGAAATTGGGGCGTTGCCAATACTGGTCTTTACCTTTAAAGACAATCTGTCTATAAAGACGTCTTCTTCCACACTTCAATAGCATTTATCATTGAAAACATGGACTGAAGGAACCTATACTAAGGAAATCCATACTGAAGGAACCTGTACATAAAGACCATCTGTCTACAAAGACAGCTAATCTTCTCTCCACCATGCAGTCTCCACTGTTGTTATATTGAACTGGAAAGCCCAATTCCTCTAATGTGTCGACATCTTATGAAGATGATCCAACATTAGACTACAGAAATGATGCACATTGAAGAGATATTTGGGAGCATTGAGCAATTCAGCTCTGGAAGGTTCGAATTGAGCTCACAAAAACAAAACAAAGCAACAACAAAAAACAAAAAACAAACAAAAAAAAAGCTCTGGTAAAAACAATAAAATACATGAAAAACACTGCTGAAATTCTGCTTGTTCCTTTAGCAATCCTAACAGCTCCCTAGATTTTTTATTTTAAATACTACCAAAGGGCCCTCTGGAGTTAAAACTTGTTTAAACACAGAATTTTGAATTAAATTATTTGATTATACGTTGTAGAAGTTTAGCAGACATTACAGTTACTGTACCTCCAAAAGAGCCCCCCCCCCCCCCCCCCATCAGGAAAAATTAAGGAAACAACTGTTATGAGGTACATATTTATGACACAAATACATCTTCAACCTATGTCAGTGAAATAAAGTGTTTGACCAGCAAAACATGATACACTCCTTAAATATGTATATATACATCCATATGACATACATGTACATGTAGCTAAACACTTAAATATGTACACATGTATATGCATCATGTACAGATTCTATGCATGCACAGGTGGGGGAGTGCGTCCGCAGACTATACGCATTCCATCGACTGTCAGGTGACTGTGTCCTAATCAATACTAATTATGCACACTTGCTAATATAGGACAGGTACATGTATTACTACACACTCTGTAGAACAGCATCCATTTTCCTCTGCCCTTTCTTGCTGTGGATATCAAAATGCTATTGTCTTCTGAGGATTTCTTTCACATGAATTTACAGCTTGAATTTTCTGGAGAGGATTTGACCGGTTGGTGCTTCCCGTACCGTGCAGCGGCTTAGAGTTGGGAGGTATACCTGCATTCCTACCGTGTACCGACAAAGAGAGATGTACCGTATGTGTCCTACCTGTACATTGCATTCATGTATGAAGTTGTGATGTGCTATTGGCTGTTCCAACGATCTTTGGACATCAAGGACCTTTCAGTGAGATACATGTCCAAGTAATGTTTCCTACAGGAGCCTGTACATGTACATTACATCAATGTATGAAGTCCTTATGATGTGCTACTATCGTTATCTATGGTCAACGACTTCTGGACGTCAATTGTTTTAGAGGAAAGCCCAAGACTGGATAATATGTGATAGCGAACGTGATCATTTTGTTTCAATCTGCAATGCTGCAAAGAGATTACACATCAATTATTTAGTGTTGGAACATTTGCAACTTGGATAAGATGTCTCATATATTATACGACAGAACATTTATACCACAGAAAATTTATTTTCTTTTCATGAAAAAGTATACATGTACATGCAGGTGGATGAAAGGTTTGTATCTAGAGTATCTCTCTCTCTAAAAAAAAAAAAAAATCAGGTTTATTATGTGCTGAGAAGGGGAATTCTCACATGGTAGTGAAGTGAAACCTGTCTATAAAGACCACCCAAGGGAGACAAGAAAAGTGGTCTTTATAGGCAGGTGGTCTTTATGTACATGTACAGGTTAATTAAGTACATGTTTCAAAGAGATACCATTTTCAAGGGAAACAAATAATGTGGTCTTGTTAGATAGGTGTTCACTAAAGCAGGTTTGACTGTATTATATAGACTTAAGGCCCTTCTTGCTCTCAGGACATATAATGCATGATTACGGGCCAAAGCTATATCTTATCGAGTCTATAATGCATGAACACACATTTGAGGAATCGTCTGTCCAGACTCAAGAAGGAGTATTAACTAAAGTACTGTATACAGGTAACAAATAAATTATTCATACCCTTACCTAGTTTTTATGTTTTTGAAGTGTGTGAACTGATTTGTCCTAATTTACATTTATTGAGATATGACTTGTTAAAGCTTACATCTAAAAGTTTTCAACAAAGGCTCTAATACAAACAGTCTACCCTACATTCTTGAGTTACGAAAATCACAAAAAGCATCAAATTTACGAGGGGTATGAAAAATCAGTTGATAACTGTATGAGTTACTGCCCTTCTGGCCCCAAACAGATCCGAAATACAGCGTTTGTTTGATGGTTCAAATATATGCTATGTGTGTATGTCCTTAGCCAGGGTATTATAAATATATCTACATATGACAGTCACCATCTGGTTGTAACAAGAGGCATGTAGTACGATTTTGTCTTGAAATGGACTGGGTAGTGACTGGGCACTCTCGCAACCAATGCCACCTGTTTATCCAAGCGTGAACACATACCACACAAAAATGGTACCAAATGATTTGGGATAAAACACTCTTTCATAAGATGTATAATAATTTACTGCTCATAGATGATTTTTTAAATAATTAGCAATTTTCTAGGAGTAAACTTTTTTTTGACTCACACAGTAGACTGGTTCACTAACATAAAAAAGCTTGCCCAATGTTTGCCTGACATAGCAAGTAGCAACAAGTTATATATGTAGACAAGATTCAAAGTATTGTAGTTCATTCATTAATAACTGGTCACTAGGTCCCCAGGAAAGAAACATCCATAAATTTGAATATCATGGTAAACCAGTCTATTGGTCAAGCTAAAGCCAGGGAAATAATTTGGAAAGCTTTTGGGAATGTTGTGACATGTATGCGGAATGTAAAAGATTGAATATGTATATTAAAATGCCTAATGTTTAGAACACATCAATACAGAAGAGGACAATTTAGAGACAAAGACATGATTACTAGAGTAAATATTATTCTCCACCGTAATCTTAAAAGTACAACTATGAATATAAAGCAATTATTTTTTCCCCACAAAATTACATTTATGACTCTTTACCTTCACGACAGTTTGTAAACAAAGTACTTAACATTCATTTTGGTTTTTATTCCATGAGAAACATTTTATTTTCAATCCATGTATTTAACTTTCTATCCAATATCATGATTAGATGTATTCATTTACAGCCCTGCATATTGGTTTTATTATCAATCTTGAGAGCACTTTTGACGAGGCAATATCAGAAAAAAAGCTATTTGTAGCAGGGATACCCTCCTGTAATAAATCATTCTTGGCAAGCAATCTTCAAAACAAAGGTGATCCATTTTGTTCAAGTGTTTTTCCTCTGATAATTTTACACTATACGATTCAGAAGTAATTATAGATGCTTTCAGTCAGAGGTATTCATAAAACAATGTGTGTGATAAATTGCATGTAATTTCCTTAATTGATATATCCAGGGAAGCTCGGCGAATCAATTAGGGCTAGCTAATTATTATAATCTAAAGAGTGCAGCATTTTATTTAATAGCCTCTCAGAATGTCTACTGATACAAAGTAGAGGTTTTTCTCTTTCAATTGACAACTTTCTATCCTTCTATGCAATTTATCATAACAAAGGTGACACAGTAACCTACTGTTCAAATAGGAGATTTATTTAAATGACATAAACTCCTTAAAAACAAATTCTGCAATTCAAGTTTGAGCATCGTTATCTCTCTTGTCACTATATTAACATACTTGATGTGGGTATCATTCAAAAGTCTGTTCATTCCCTTTTTCAATGATGTCCAATTTGAAATGATTATGTAAACATGGAATGTGCAGTATACCTCAGTATGGGGCCAAGTCAAAAGTTAAAATGTTGTGAAATGGATTGTTTTTAATCAACAATGAATTGTTCAACACAATTGATAAAATTGGTTCAAGAATGAAGCCGATGAGAAGCATATTCACTAATGCACTCGCCTATATGTATTTTTGTATACTATCCTCCAATCCTCCCAAATTGAAGAAATTCACTATTAGAATTTGGTGTTGTAGACGTGCGATTATCTCACACTGATAGCGAAGTATTTTCTTGTTTTTATTTTAACAGAGCTCTTTTCAGTATACCAGAGCTATTTTGGAGCTTTCGAGAGCTAAATATCTCACTGCTCCCATGTACTTTTGTCCCCCGCTTCTTGCAATCACCATGTACACAATCAGCACTTTCTATCCCATCAGATACACCGCAAGTTTTCACCTCTCTTGTGTTATGATCTAATAAACCCTAGCTTGGGATGTCCATAATCTTTCCAGTTTGTTATTAACCGGGATGACGGTGACTTGAAAGCAGGCCAGAATGAAGTTGATGGATGGGTAAATAGAAGTGTATTTAATGAAGAAAGGTTTAAGGAGTTGATGCAAACCCATGGTTTAGTGCCCTAAAATACTTCACAGATGCAAACTTCAAACTGCATGTAAAAGGGCTATGAAGAATCTACATGTACATTTAACAATGGAAGTTTACAACCTGTAAATGTATATTATTTATTTTACAGTACATGCCTACATTGTATAGAACTACATGTATTTCTGTAAAAAACAAGAGAAGTTATAACAATAACAATATTAGCTTCTTGAAGAGCGCCCAAGGCAGGCATGTCCATTACTTCAAAGATGTTGTCACAAGGAGAGGGGAGGGGAGGGGGAGGGCGAGGGGGGGGGGGGGTCCTGGGATAATTATGTGGGAGTCATATCACTTAAATCCAAATACCTCAGACATCTACATATGTAGCTAGTGTTATCTTATGCTGATATAGAGCTACAGTACATGTAATACTGACCTATACAATGGTGTTTTATCAAATGCTTCTCACAATCTTTGATATGGTTGCATTTTCCATACAAACTTGCAAATTTCTATTAGTATAGCAGGCACAGACTCTTATTAGACAATTTGACCAAATTCCTAAAGCCTTGAGCAGAGCCTAGCTCTGTCAGTCTCTGGCTGAGCCTTGTCAGGAGCAGCTAAACTAAATGGCCTATTGAACGCTGTCTCTATTTTTCGATGCAATTTCAAATATGATACCTTGAGATACACATAAATGTATCAACACGTACATGACTTGTGTAACCTATGCTGATGTTTGAATCCATTAAAAGACATTTCTAAAATGTATCACTTCAAAAGTATATTTTGTTTCTTTATTAACTGCTGTCTTGTACATTCAACATTTCAACATTGCCCTGTTAACCTATATTGTCCTGTATGTACTATCCTTACTTAGTGTACTTGGAGCTAGAAAGGCAATTTCAATATAATACCTTGAGATACTTGTACCAACAGGTACATGACTTATGTAACCTATGACGATGATGCTGGAATTCATTAAAAGACATTTCCTAAATGTATCACTACAATAGCATATTCTGTTTCTTTATTTACTGCTGCCTTGTACATTTTTTTCAACATTACCCTGTTAACCTACAGTACATGTACCCGTATGTACCATCTACATGTATACATCCTCTACTAGAAAGGCTTTACCTCTGTGTTATAGTCTATGAGTTAACACCCTTCTAACTCCAAACAGATGACTTCATTATGAACAGCAGTTATTTACTCACTGAACAAAATCTCAAAACCCTATTCAAGGGATCTTTAACATGTTAAGATGTATTAATTTTCAGATTATTAAATCATTTCACTTATTTCACCTTGACATTTTATGACCACAGTTGTATTTGTTTTTCTACCATACCCTGTACCGTAGCTTCAATATCATGGGGGAAATGAGGGCTTCAAACCTAACTGACGATTAATTTTTCTATCACACTGTATACCACAGCTTTCAAAAACATGGGAAAGCAAGATCTTCAAAAGTTAACCACACTCTGTGTTAAAAAATGTCTGTAAAGCTGAGGTACTTTATTTATAAGAACTATTTGTTCAGACGTTAATATTCATTTTCAGATTCCAGAAATGTCACTAAATTAATTGATTGTCAGAATATTGTTTTTTCTGGCACACCCTATACAAGCTTTCAATGACATGGGAAAACGGGATCTTCAAACATTAACCATTCCCCTGCCATCGGCAGCTGTATCCCCAGCCCCCCTATTGAATGATGGGATTCATTTACGAGCCAACACGAGCATGAAAGCCCGCCTGCCCGGTGATGCAAAGCGGGGGCTCTCGATCCGCCGCTCCCATTGTGCGGACATTGTGTAACACAAGAGCACGACATGTGTCCGTTGTGTACACAGGGAACCAAGTCTCGACTTGCAGACTTTGGTGTGATTTGAATTGATAAGGGCTTTTTTATGATGATGATATGCAGATGAACAAATGTATGCAGACCATTAAGAAGAGTATGTTCTGAGTGAGGGGAGGGGTGATAATATTACTGTATATGAAGAAGTAGTAGAAGCAATGATTAAAAATGCCAAATATTGGGTGGACAAGTAGTCGAGCGATTTCTTTTTTTTGTGTGATTCAAAATATTTCTTTTGAATGATAAGGTACAGATGAACAAATGTATGAATACCAGAAATATGTTAATGGGAGGGGGGGGGGGGGGGGGAATCATACATTTTTTTTATTCAAATGCATTTTAATGATTCATGAGCAGTATTGAGGGTATGGAGAGAGAGAGAGTACCATACTGATATTTAATAGAAAATTTCAAAGAGAAGGACATTATTACATATGTTTGTGATATGAGTATTAATTCTTGCTTGTGGGCATTTCAAATCACACACAAAAATGAATAGTATTAAGCAGTATCATCAGAAAAAGAAAAAGTAGCAGTAGCAGTAGCAGCTGAGGTCATCCAACATTTGAGACAAATATGTGAAATTACATGTATATGATAAAATATCACTGCAGCAGGTCAATAAATAAAAAAACCTTCATTGTAAATGTATATCAATGACATGTGATGCATAACCTAGTCTTGATGGGTCAAGTACTGAAGAATGATCAAATAAAAAAAGACAACACACTGTAGAGCTGACACGCAAAGTCTGCCAAGCAAAGACTACTGAAGTGTAGTCCGTTAGAATATTAATCACATCATCATCAGCAGACAATTTCAGAGTAAACATGGTTCGTTCTGGCACGCTCAAAATTAATCAATACTTAAATGCAAGCAAAGCTGGAAAGCCTGTCGTGTCGCAAATTGGATCCGAGAGCTTCCCCAATTCACCTTTTCCGCTTAATTGCATGATCTTAAAACAGGCTAAGAGACTTTCGGGACATTTTCGCAGAAGGACGGATCTCTTTTGAATCTCGATATTGATTTTCGGGCGTTTTTGCCAGCACCGCATCGATTGCTGTACTCAGCATCAAACAAGATTCTCAAAGCTCTTTATGAAATATACAATTAATTTTAACAGGATAATAATGTTAGGGTTAATTGCATTCAGCATGGCTATTTACAGGTGTAATAGGCATTTCAGACTCGATGCTACTAGTCATGATAATGTTGATGACTATTGTGTTGACATAGTATTGTAGTGGAATATGATGTCATCAAATAGTCTCCATCAAAACAAGTTAATAGCAACATAATCCTATTTCATAATCACATAATGTATGTTGTCAGTTAAGAGCATTTGGCAAATGTCATTTATTTGTAATTTTGAACATTCAGTGTAAATTTTGTTGGATTCTGTGAGAATTTATTTTCTATCATTAACAGAACTCAACTCATGATTGCACTTCCACACAATCACACAGTATACATTTAAACTATTCATACCCTTACCAAGTTTTGTAATTCTCAAAGTATGTGAAAATTCAATTTGTCCTGAAGCTTACATCTAAAATATTCAATAAATGCCCTAATTCAACAAATCCACCATTCATTCTTGGGTTACATCAACACCTCCTCCTATCCAGAAAAACTTTGAATTTTACAGTAATTTAATGAAATATGACATGATTTTTATCGACTTAGAATTATAAAGTGCATCGAAGGGTGAAACAAATTTTGAGAAAAACAGTCGAAACGTTTACTCCAAACAGTATAGACCTGATCTTATATTGGACGAGACGTTAAAAAACAATGCTCCATGAATATGATTATTATTGCGCTAAAGCTTGTTATAAATTCTCAAATTTGTAGTGTTTTACATGTAATCAACAATATTTTACAATTTTTCCAACCAGCATTATCACCAAAATACAGAATACCAGCATTTTTACTATTTATCTTTCATATCAATCAATCATGCGGTTCTGATGTCCTCTCTTTCTTTTAAATTTGAATTCACCTATTTTTTTCTGCTAATCTATCAGCATCTGGCAACTAAATGGGCAAACAAATTTATGCCCTCATTTTTCACTTTTTTGCTTAATTTCCTGTTCACTTTGAAATCAATATAAGCAACATCTATACCGTGAGAATTCTACAGGGAATGGATAGTTGGTGTATGTGTAGCTTTGGGAGATAGAAAAAAAAGGGGAGATAGAAAAAAAAGGAGAGATATTTATTGCTGGTAGCGTTCATTGCACAATGTTAAATAAATATAAATGTATGATTTCAAAGAAAAAAAATCCCAAGGACGTATCATTGTTTTATTATGTACCCATATGGACTATCAAAAGAGGGTAGAAAGCTTGCTTAGACTAAATTCAGACTTCTGATTACCTACATGTACATGTACATGTATGATACAAATAGTTATAGAGTATATTAAATATCATTTATCATACCAACAGGTATCAGTCAAATAGTTTGACGCTCTACAAGCTTGTTGGGGTTGTGAGGGTTTACTTGTACATGTTTCTATGCAATTCCAGGGTTATATCATTTTTTAATTTTTGTTGTTAAAAGAGGAAAAGTCATATTTTAAGAGAGGATATCGTATTATAGTTAACTTTTTTATGGTAATGGATGAGATAAAATCGTACTGGTTGGTATCTCTGCATAAGAAATACAGAGTAGTAATTATCACCAGAACATGTGATGAACAATATTCAAGTACGCAAAATCAAGAACGTTAAAACTGTGAAACAGATCGTTATGTCAGAGCTCTCTGATAACTCCTTCTACTAGCTGCCTATTAAGCTGAGTCAACTCCAGTTTACACAAGGCCTTTCAGGAGAGCGCAAAGGACCGCAAAAGTGTCTCAGGCCCGGGCAACGATCAATCTCTGCTCTCTACCATTATACGGCCCTCCGACAGCCAGTTATTGATAATACCCAATCGAGTAATGGCATCTACACCGTATTCCAAGTCACACTTTTGGGTTAATATTTAAACCCCTCGCTCGTTGATCGAGACCATGTCATCCCGAATGTGGCGATGTACCACAATTTGTGTTGCTACGTGTGTCGTTGGGATGCGCTGAGCGCCGCTTTTTTCCCCGCGGCTGTGTAAACAAGCGCTGTTTGAGTAGAACAAATCACCCTCGTTCGTTGGAAATTGGGACATTATTGATTTATTAGCATCCCGATTATGAATTTCTCAATTTGAAGTTTCCCTGGAATTCATTACTGAAATTACATCCATGAACAAATTACAGTGTGGTAGTTATTATTCAGGTGACTCTACTTAATAATATCTGTTTTCAGTCATTTTCATATCAGTGTCAAATGCAAAGAGCATCTTACTCCAATTAATACGTTGATACCTGTAAAATAAAGAGATAAAGGGTTCCAGACTAGAATAGTGGCCTTTGTAGGCAGGTGGTCTTTATGTACAGGTTAATTTGGTACATGGTTCAATGAGAAACACTATTCAAAGGACACAACAAATTTGGTCTTTATAAACAGGTAGTCTTTCTATACAGGTGGTCTCTAAAGCAAATTTTACTGTGATTTAAGGCAAAATATGCAACTCCAGAATTTTCTCTTGTGATTTATCTATTCATTTTTTAATATTTTTTTTTACAGATCATTGTAAAGCTTTTAGGTATTTCTGATATTGCTTGATATCCGTATTTGAAGAGTTTCATTCCAAAAGGAGCTAAATCCATGTTTGTAACTTCGGAGAAAAAAGCCATTGTTACCAGATTTTGTACAGGCGTCTATGGAAAAGTGATATTAGAAATTGATTTTTTTCTTCATAATTGCTCCAAAAATTTAAGTAAATAATTTTGTTCAAAGACGGGTACTATAATGAACAATGTTCTGATATCAATAACTCCATATTCATCAAAAGTGGATTTAGCTCCTTTTGGAATTAAGCTCTTCATTTGTTGCTCCTTATAATAATCTCATGGATGCATAAAGTAATAATTGGGGCTTATTTTCACTTTTGTTTCTGGACTTTTTTCAAAATCTACCAACATTTATAAACTTACTCAAGCAACAGAAAAATGATAGCAATTTCCAATATCAAAGAATAAAAAAACATATTGGCTTGTTTGGAAAATATGGATTTTGCACATCCCAACAAGTTGCTGTAGTATTCTCTATCTATTCCTCAAAAAAGTATAGCAAACTGTCTAAAGGAGATCAATTCCCATATTTTTCTGTGGCAACCCTTATCCCTGGATGATTAAAGCTTTCACAATTGGAAATATCTACTGAAATTTTTTCAACAACTCTTTTTTTAACTGGAATAGACAAATTCATCAAATAATCCCCAAGCTTCATAGACTATAATCGATTTCAATGAATAAATTGAAACATTTCTTTGCGCTGGCCTTGCAAATATATGCATGACAACTGTGATTATTGAAGTACGATAAAACGCTCTTTGACAAATCCACCTTGCATATCCCTGGGGTGATTTATTCATCACTTTTGTCAGAATTTCTATCCCAATCCTACATGTAGATACTTTCCTCCTCAATACCTATTTATAAATATAAAATATACAAAGTAGTGATAAATGATGCCATTTGCCTACCGACGCTTCTATTCAGGCTTTTCCCTGGATCTTTTCATCTTGGTTTTTGCTTTTCCCTCTCCCCTAAATTAAGACTAATTTGATTTCATACGTGAGTGGAAGATGGCTCTCAATTATACACCAACAGTCGCTTTGCATGGTAAGGGAGGATATCAGAGGCTCCAGCGTTTAACCCCCTGGGCACCGATAAGAGCATGCTGACACGCAGGACCGGTAGTAAGGGGGTTAATCACGCAACCCTGCATCACTCCGCTGTATACCGGCATCAGTTGCCCTCCATAATTGGACTACAAGCAATTACTCAAGATGAATTTCGAATCTCTCGGGGAATATAATTCCCCCTCTTATATTTTCATTTATCACAGACTTGCTCCCCTTGTTACTCTTTACCTCATAATTTTCCTGCCTCTCTGCCTCCATCTCTCCGTCTCTCTCTTCATCTCTCCTATTCTATCTGAGTTACTACCTTGCACAAGTCTGATTTACACTCCCTACTGAAGCGTGGTATGGAAGCTTATTAGCTGTGCACAATTTTTAAGTCCAGGGAGCGTTTTCAATGCTTGGCTCATTGTTATGCAAGCCTAATTTATCGTCGTTGAAATTCAGGGAGAGAAAGAACAACAAAATAAGCCCCCAATGCCACTCATAAATCTCATTTTTGTGAATGGATGAAATCCAATTTGGATGTTTTCACAGTAAGATTTGGGGAGATGGAAAGCAAGTGAGATGGAAAGCCAGTGAGAAGAAAAAGTGAAAGGGGCAGGTAAGAGAAAGTCAAGAGAGGGAGAGAATGAGAAAGAGAGAGAGAATGAGAAAGAGGAAGAAATGGAGAGAGAGAGAGAGAGAGAGAGATGGAGAGAGATGGAGATAGAGAGAGAGAGAGAGAGAGAGAGACAAAGAGAGAAGAAGAAGAGTTAGATGCGAGAACCGTATACAATGTATGTATTAAAAAAAGAGAATGGAAAAGATAGGGAGAGAGAGAGAGTGTAAAGGAGAGAGTGAATGAGGGAAAGTTATGAGAGAGCAGTATATCATAATGAAAGCAAATTAAAACCATGAAGTGTACTCTCAAGTAATTACTAGCCTGAGGCAACAGATTTTACCCCGAATTTAAGAGATTGTTTCCATGGCAACGATATGTTAGTGAAATAAGTCCCCCATTGATCTTGATAAAGCGATGATTTTGTGAATCGGGTACTTATAATAAATGGAATTTTCGTTGCTATCTCCCAAGAATTGCACGTTTACAGCAGAATGACTAATACAATGTACTTTAGGGGGCAAGGGGGAGAGTATTCTTCTTTTTTTTGTGGATGTAAATCTCATGACTTTTTAAGGATTCAAAAAGATGAAAAGAGGTGATTGCAGGTAAGATGGGCTTAAAACATGAAAGGGGAGAAATTGTTTTTCTTTTTGTTTTGTTTTTACAAGGGGCTATTTAGATTAGATTCTTCAAATATTTGTTAATCCTTGACATGTGAATTTTTATTTATACAGTGAATAAATCAATCTGAATATTACAAGCTACAAATACAGTTCCATCTCTTGTTTTTGTTGTGTGTGTTTGTGTTTTATAAGAGAAATGCTCACATCTGTGAAAATACAACGCAAATACTGAATGGACGGAGATTTGAGTGTTACCTTGGTAAAATAATGAGTTACATGAAGTCTCTTACAACTCAGAATGTCCACTCTGATTTTTTTTTTCTTTTGGGCATATTCCTAAAATGACAGTTTATTGATTTTGATAAAACTTTATGTATGTGAAAGTTGTTAATTTTAAGATTATGCAAATCTATAACTCCATAAGTACAATAATATCTATAGAAAAACATAAAAGAGAACATTACCTATCACCATTTCATCATCTATCACCATTGGGTACCTTGCAGGAATTAGTTCTTTGAAATGCTAGAGCGCCGCAATGGCAACACAGCTAAAGCAGGGGTAATAATCTCCAAGTTTGGAAGCGCTTAGTGTTAATAAGCACTATATAAAAACGGAGTATTATTATTATTATTATTACGGTATAACTCATAATTTGCCAATACCCAATTTGGTCTCAAGTTCTCCAGTGCAGCACTAATAGGCACTAGATCATTTGAAACATACTGAAGCCATCATTTAAAATTTGTATCTCCAATTCATGATAATGCATGTAGTCATATTCTCCTTTTTAGTTATTATTAAACTACTACAGTATTATGTCAATGTACATTTAATAACCTTATTTCACGTTTAATAACCTTATTAAATATGGCATAATTAGTCTCTGGACTTTTGCCATGTTATTTTATTCTAATATAAAACCAAAATTGAAAGCTACAAGATGGAATGAATAAATACACAAATGTACATACAGCATAACCCTTGAAATCTACACAAATGGAATGAACACACAGCCTAAAGCTAGAAGCCAATTGTTGTAGGCCTAATCACACACGCAATCTAATCACTGTCCAAAATTCAAAACAAAACAAGTGTGCACGATTTATGATTCCGGTTGGAGAAAGAAAATGAACAGGAGCAGGGAGACGTCTGCCCCAGTGACTGGAATTTCAGGAGCAGATGGCAAGCGGGCAGACAGAGAGACAGAGAGAGAGAGAGAGAGAGAGAGATAGAGAGAGAAACCAATGGAGATAGAATGGGAACTGAAAGCCATGCAGGGAGAAAGATAGGTAAATTGATAGGAGAGAGAGAGAGGCAGGGGGAGGGGTGGTGGAGGGGAAGAGAGAGAGAGAGAGAGAGAGCAAAATAAAGAGAGAGAGGGGGGGGGGGGGGGGAGAGAGCAAAAAAAAGAGAGAGAGAGAGAGATATGGGAGAGAAAAATAAAGACTTAGGTGATAGAGAGAGGAAGGGAGAGAAGAAAGGAAGAGACAGAGGGAGAGAGGGAGCGTAGAGAAGTGAGAGAATGAGGGACTAAAAGTAAGACCAAAAAGGGGGGTGGGGGGGGGGGTGCCATAACTCACTCTTTTGATTAACTATTGTATTGGTACAATAATATCTCAGGGAAATTAATAAAGCAAGTCTAATTCACTGTTCAGTGAAGAACTCAAATAGATCACCACTTCAGATTAGTTTGATTTTAAGATAAAAAATGAAATCCATAATGGTTTGTTAACAGGTGCACACTCGATGCCTGGTGTATATTGATTGATAGACTAATGAATATATGAACCACCATACCCATCAAACAGATGTTACAATAGTTCATCATTTCATCCTTTTGGGATGATTTGTGGTCATTTTATGCTAATTCAGATTACAGATTAGAAATCTAAAACACCAAGGGGTTATACAAAATTGTATATGTAGCTCAATTAATATATGAAATATTCAACAACATTTAAGAAAGGTTCAGATTGTCTGTTTGGAGCTAAAAGGACACTAACTGTGTGTGAAATGATTATGATTCACAACCTTTTTGCTCTAAAGAAAACAAAGTGCCTTAGTGCATTCAATCACACATTTGCTTTAGTAATTTCCTTCCCATCAACAATACTTAATTGATGTTTACTATACAGCCTATGTTAAACTCCATCATCTTTTGAAAAATAGATATTTAAAATATAAGAAGATATTGGTTTCTATCGATTCACAGCCTTCCAGCCAATGTACAGCCGAGGACTAGAGAAATAATAAAGTATCTAGAACACAAAGGGTTTTAGTTTTTAGCTTTTGGTAATTTTAATGGAACTAACAATTTGAATTCACTTCAAAAACATTTAGTCAAAAATGTTACATCAATTCTTTCTGATAATCTGTTTTCTTTTTCAAACAATACTAAAGAAGCCTCTAGATTATATCACGATCTGATCCTCTACAAACCCCAACCATTCTGATCCTCCCTCTACTAATCTCCTACCCCTTCCCCTCCCCTACCAGTCTCTTACCCCTTCCCCTCCCTCTCCTTGGACCAGTCTCTTACCCCTTACCCTCCCTCTCCCTCTACCAGTTTTCTACCCTTTCCCCTCCTCCATTCATTTCTGTTCAAATACTGAATGTTTGTAATATATCCTTTATTTACAGACAGCCACACAGCACTTTATGTAAACAATTATAAGTTAATGCCCCTCTCTTTATTAGAAAATGAAAAATTAGTCAAGTGATAGTAAAATTAATTCAGACATCTGATTAAACAAGCCACACCCAATATTCTATAGTCTATACAAAACTGTAGTCTATGCTCCAAACTCGACCCGATAACACTCAAACACTTTCAAACCCTTTACAAATTGTATTGGCCATCTGTTATAATTGTTTAATACATACCGTAATTAACGGTGTATAAACCGGACGGATTTTTTTTTTTTTTTTTTTTTAAGTTTCGATTTATGCCCCTCCACCTGGCGCTATGCCTGGCAATGTCTCCCAGCTCTGTAATCGGTAATCGGAAACTAGAACAACACTCAAATTTGTCTGTCAAATTTGTCTGTGATCTCAATATGTAGTTTATAATAATAATTCCTCCAATTTTTCTTCTATTACATGGTACCACAAGGTTCTATCCTAGGTCCTCTACTGTTTTTTAAAATTTACATTAATGATCTTACACATTCAGCTGCACTTCGCAGTTAAATGAAAGGCCTTCCCGCATGGGTTTTTTAAAACGGACCTGGCTTGCTGCTTTGGCAAAAAAAAATAAAAAAAATTTAAGGGCGAAAAAGAGGGGTGCGGTTAATACACGAGGGCGGTTTATACAACGTTTATTACGGTAAGCTCTCATTAACAATAACGTAGGGTCTGAATTATATGGAATATAGACTAATCATACATAGGCTCTGTACTTACATGTACGCTGCTCCATAGACAACAGTGTCAAGCAGATTATTGAAGACTTGGTACAAGACATTATTGATTTCATCATAAAGTCAAATTGAGTCTGATCGTAGACTAAAGGTAGAAATAACCTTTAAAAAAATATATACGGTAGCCATGGGTCAATGACACACTCTCTGGTGACAATTGGTCAGCGGCCATTTTCTAACACTGACCCAATTTCTAGGTGCAAGCCTAGACCCAACACTAGGCCTAACCATAACCCTAACCCAAAGTTTCCAAACCCTTACCCTGACCCTAAAGTCCTAAACCTTTGAAAAACTAAGTCTGAAGAAATATTGCTGGAAATGCAATCCGTCGGATTCTCAGAACATACAGCAAGCAATTTCATGTATCACAGGGAGGCTCAGTTATAACATCTCTTTGGAGCAAAAAGGGCGTTAACTCTTGTGTGAATATATACGTTAATGCCCTTCTGGTTCCAAACAGGCAATACTAGGGACTTTTAGATTCTGCACGACGAGAACGTGAACTGCGCTTTTAAGGCAATGTGACGTCCTTTTAAGGCACTGGCAGTGACGTCACATTGCCTTAAAAGGGCAGTCCACGTTCTCGTCGTGCAGGATCTAGAAGTCTCTACTGAATGAACTATATAAACAAAAATAGAAAGCTTCAAACATGATCTTACATGTGCTAAAGGCTTACAGAACATATTTTAAAGCCTGCAGGAAAAGTACAGCTCTTCCAAAACAAAAAAAATTGTCTAATACCCACCCGGAAGAAAAAGAAATGTGTTCACTCATCCATTTACTCATGAATGAGAAAAAATAATGCACCCTTCAAACACGTTTCCTGAGTACTGTAATTCTGGACATATGGCGCTTTAATTGGAACCCAATTTCCATGGTACCCTTTTTTCACTGTAAACTATTAAATGGACCTCCCCCCCCCCCCCTGTACTTTATTTTATCCAGATACAAAGCGTTTGAACAACCTTACACTGTTTAATTGATTTCGTAATGGACCATTGGTTACTGAAATGGGCGACACCTTGGTTGAAGCGGAACCGTGAAATGCAGATGATAAAACAGACAAAAAAGTACATCTTTGGTGCAAAAACATATGAATACCGGTATTATTTCTGCAGGTTCTCTTACTCTTTTGGCATGCGATATGCACCAAGGAAACATACACTGCTTACATGCACAGACAAAGATTTTTCAAATGTTTTTTAATTCTGTGTCATCTGTAAGACTTATTTCTCAAAGTAAACATATAGCCTCTTCTCTTATTTTCTTTGTTGATTCATGTGGATAAGTTGTAATTTACAACTTTACAATATCATCAAAATCTACAAAGCCAGAACAAAAATTGATTGGGTTATTTCACTATCAACTTGTACAGCTTCTTACACATGTATTGATATGAAGCATCTCCTAAAATTGTCTTATCTTATCGTAAGTTTTTATCTTAGTCACACATATGGATTATGGAAAACAAACAATGAAAACAAAAGAAGACAAAAAAACTATTATGATTTAGGGGAAGCAGAAATTAGGAATCCCTCAAGGGTGAAATTAGGAATACAGTCATTTTACTTTTTACACAGAAGTTTTGACAAAAGAGAGGTATCTAGGATCCATAACATTAGTTTGAGGGCCAAGAAGTAGGAATAATTGCTCCAAAATAGGCAGCTACAGTATGGGAGAAGTGTAGATTCTCAATATTGGGGTTTAACCTATCGGTATAAATTGGTCTTTTCTCAGTTCGTGGTAACCATGCATCGAGACATATCAAAATAGAAGAAAAAGGTTAGGGAAAGAGATTCAAAGAAAATTACAGAATTGAAGGGTAAAAACATTCAACTAAAAGTCCATTCTTTGAATACACATATATTTCATGAAATTCATTTTGTAGAAGACATGGGTGATCAATCCCATCAGGAATCATCCTATTGCCATTTTCTGGAAGTAAGGCTGATTTATTCTCATCTTTGGAAAGTGCTGTTTCTCTGTACTCTTGTCTGTTCAAACCAAAAACTACCTTGCAAAACGGAACCTACTGTGCAGTGTAGTTTTATACCAGAGGCACTCTTTCCATTGCAGCACAACTGCACCAACAAATCAAGCTCAAAGCAATCCAAGGGGAGGGGGGGGGGGGGGGAGGAGGGGGTCATGTATCTAGGGCGGGGTGGGGTGGGGAGACCCCTCTCATGCTCAGCACTCAGGCTCTCAGCACCAAAAGGAACCCCATTATTTACCC
Source organism: Strongylocentrotus droebachiensis (assembly GCA_035222895.1). Lineage (NCBI taxonomy): Eukaryota > Metazoa > Echinodermata > Echinoidea > Camarodonta > Strongylocentrotidae > Strongylocentrotus > Strongylocentrotus droebachiensis. The sequence continues at coordinate 26,714 of JAVYIG010008882.1, read as the reverse complement.
AGGGGACTCCCGGCCACGTGCCGGGTGCATTAGCTAAACGAGTTTCGTCAAATCCGGGCAGGCGCAGGGGGCTATCGGGTGTCGCGCCTTCCGTCCAGGTCCATAAACGGCGCAGATTAACAAAATATTGGCTTGATTTGATGGTGTGGAAATACAGGTTGTCAAATTTTGCAGTGAAAGAAATGTTTTTTCTAAATCTCTGTCTTTTCCTGCATTTATATTATAGCCATTTTTCTGTAGTTGTGATTATCCATGTTGGGATTGTTTGAGGCTTTCATTTTTTACTCTCACTCCCCAAGAAGCGAAAGTCTCTCTTAGATTTTTGACAGGTCAAAGGGAGTTCTACTTTCTCCGTCTGTCTGTCCGTCGTTCTGCCTGTCTCTCTGTCTCTCTCTCTCTATCTATCTGTTTGCGTGTTTTAACTAGAAAATGTTAGATAGAGAGAGAGGGAGAGAGGTGGGGGGGGGGGGGGGGGGGGAGAGTGACTGACAGAGTAAGAGAGTGAAAGAGACAGAGAGAGAAAAGTGTCAGAAAGACAGACAAAGAGAGAAAGAGAGAGAGGGAGAGAGGAAGACATACAGAGAGAGACAGAGAGACAGACAAAGAGAGAGAGAGAGAGAGAGAGAGAGAGAAAAGTGTCAGACAGAGACAGAGAGAAAGAGAGAGAGAGAGAGGGAGAAAGGGAGAGAAAGAGAGAGGGAGACATACAGAGAGAGACAGAGAGACAGACAGAAAGACAGACAGACAGAGAGAAACAAATTAAATGCAAGATAACTCGAAACCCTCCCTTACAACCTCAAGAGCCTGTCATTTTCTTTAGCATGCAAATTTTGCTTCATGTTTTAAAGATGCCAAACCCTAATTTTTTCTATAGAAGATGTGGAGTTGTGACTGCAAGCAATGTTCTGATTACTTGCAATACTACACCAAACCTTGCCCTCCTTATACCTCACTATAAACAAGACAAAGTAGAGATGTGAAAGGAAATGGGGTGGGTGGGGTGGGGAGGGGTGCAGTGGGAAAATTGGTGTTGCACAACTCATTATGAGTAATACAGGGTGTTAATTATCCAGAATGTACACAAAATATATTCAATAAACAAACTTTCAAGTGCACAAAACTTCTTTGAGTTTGTGAGTGATTATAGTCCAGTCAAAATAGCAATTTACCCAAAATAAATTGCAATTTTTAAAAAATTTCATTGCAGTGATCTTAGGAATAATCCTCAAAAAAATCATACTAAAAATTTGCATAATGTAAATTATATTAATTACATTATTTTGGAAAGGTGCCCATCTCTTTCACTGCCCTTGAAAACGTTGAATTTTATATATTATTTGTTTCGATTAGATACTTAGATGCAAATTTATAGGGAAAGTACGCTTTTCATTTTTTAAATTTTATTGATGAATGTTTATTTGCATTTTATGCAAATTGGGTTCACAAGTTGGACAACTAAATGTAACATTAAGAACATTATTTGGGGCATTTGAAATAATTTGGTTGGGTACTTTAATAGATGCCAAATTATGAAAGGAATATGAATTACTTTTCATGGCTGATGTTAATTTGCATATTATGCAAATTAGTAATGGAATGAATCAGAATATGTTTTCATTTTGTTCGCTGACCTTATCAACATCACTTTAATCTCTAAAACCATTAAATTTAGAACTTATATCTTAAATGCAAATTCATAGTTATAATATGAATTTAATAATAAGACAATACCTAATTTGCATATTATAAAAGAGTTTGCATCAAATTACCAATTAATATTTCAAACAGATCACCACAAATAAACAAGAACCCCTGAAGATTTCAGCCAATCTTTTGCAATGCATAAAACTCATTGAAGACAACATCACAAGTCCAGTAAGACATAAAGAAGCCCCAACAATCCCAATTAATTAATACAATTTCTCTTCCTCTAACCACCTACGTATCATTTGATAATTGATAATGAAGAGAAAGAGAGGAGAAAGAGAGAAAAAAGGAAACAAACAATGACAAAATAGAACGAGAATAACTATGAAAGGCTGATCGGGAAAGAACTTAAATGAGAGAGAGAGAGAGAGAGAGAGAGAGAGAGAGAGAGAGAAAAGATCACTTTTGTAGACATAATTCTCTTAGTTATTTTAGATTTCACTGACAACATGTACTTTATATGCAAATGCACCAAGAAACAACATTATTTTTGAATAGGTCCCCTATAAATGCATATCTTTTTGTCATATTTGGGGGAAATGAGAGAGAGAGAGAGATAGAGGGGGAAGAGAGAGAAACAGAGAGAGAGAGACAGAGAGATGTGGAGAGAAAGGAAGAGAGGGAGAGGAACAGAGAGAGCGAGGGAGAGAGCGAGGGAGAGAGAGAGGAAAAAATGGAGGGAAAAAGGAGAGAAAACAAACAAAAATAGGCGATTCTACCTCGCAGCCAGTGGTCTATACACAAACCAATGGGAAACATCTCGTAAAAACACCAACAGACAGAGAGAGAGAGAGAGAGAGAGAAAGAGAGAGAGAGAAAAAAAGAGAGAGACAGAGAGTGAGAAGCCTGCCACCGCTTTGCTTTGTCATGGTAATGAGGCCGTGCGCCTGGCGTGCGCCGCTTTCTGCACGACTGGCCACGAATACGACCGTCTGAAAGAACCACAGGGACCAAAGAATGAAAGCCTCTCAAAGAAATAATGCTTAGAGAGGAGAAAGGGAGGATAAAAGAATAAAAGTGGAGGGGGAAAAAGTGGGAGAAAATAGGCCTGTTATTCAAGTTCCCCTGCCATCTGTTATGGAGTAATTACACAGACATTCTATGGCAAATAGACTTGTGTGTATGTTTGAATGCATTCAATGCCTTTTGTGTGCACTGTGTGTGTTGGCAGATGTACTGTGTGTACAAAAAAAAAGGAAGAAAAGAAGAAAAAAAATCTCTCTCTCTTTCTTTCATGCTCTCTCTCCCCTCTCTTTCTCTCCCCCTCTCTCAATCTCTCTTTCTCCTCACCCTCTCTTTCTATTTCTCTTTCACCCTCTTCTCTCTCTCTCTCTCTCGCTCTCTCTCTCTCTTTCTTGCATGCTCTCTTCCCTCTCTCTTTCTCCCCCCTCTCCCTCCCTCAATCTCTCTTTTGTACCATCTCTTTCTATTTCTTTTTCACTCTCTTCTCTCTCTCTCTCTCTCTCCTTCTCTCCTGTGTATTTGTGTCTATTCTTTCTATCTTTCCCCCTCAATTATTTTTAAGTCAGCACAAATTTGGCTCCATCTACATCTCAAAATATCTTTGGTTCCCACACTCGTTCCCATATAAATTGTCTAAAATTTTCCACTTGCTGAGTATGCGTGAATTTATAATTCTATGAATTAGTAATGACCTTGATGAGTAGTTCAATTGTATCTATATGATTAGTGTCAGTTTCATTCAAGCAATGTAAACAGAGCAAACCTGCAAATTACATCAATTCATAAGTAAGCAATATAATTAGCTCTATGTTAGGAACAGTTATTTCACTTATGAACATTAATGTAATAAACATGCATATCAATTAGCCCTAATATCAATGCATGTTTCTTTGATGAGGGTAATGAAAATTAGTAATTTTAGCTGATTTATTATCATTTGCAAGTATCATTTTAAACATAACATGGTTCCTTGTTATTTGGAGATGAGGGAAGGGTGGGGTTGAAAAAAGGGTGGGGCTGAAAAAGGGTGTGGCCCGGTGTATTCAATCCAGTTCCATATGATGAAGTGTTTATTGAGCTAATATTTAACGTAAATGTGTTTTTTGGTGGACGCTGTTCCAGAAAAATATCTTTGGAACAAAGATAGTGAAGGCTTCACAAATTATCCACTTTTAGGACATTTCGGCAAGCTTTCAATTGCATTGGAAATATTATTATTGTGAGTTTTGGTAATGACAAAAATTAAATGCTAGCAAAACCAATACAAACTTACTGGAAAGGTTACAGTAAAGACCATCCAAATAAATTCTGCTGAACGATTTTTTTTTAAAAGTGTATGATAATACACTAATGTAATGGGCATAGAAAAATAAGGAAAATTATTCTGATAATCTTAACAATGCTACACCATCTTTTGAGGGACGATGTGACTTGTGTTTTTAAATTGTACCTAATTTTCTGACATCTTAAATTATTCATTACTAAACAATAATGTTTTGCACAATCAGGATCCAGATATTTAAAGCCAGATTCCTGCAAAATGCAATTTCATTAATCAGAATTCAACACATGAGAATTGTACTACAAAATCACCTTCAGGAAAATTCATTCATATTATATTTTCCAGAAGAAAGAGAAAAAAAAGGGAGGGGGGGGGGCTAAAAGTTTTTCCAAGTCTTTGTTGTCCAGCTGTATATTGGGGAGGTGCCTAAAAAGCTCCATCCAACAAAGAAACACTTTGCAGGGCAACCTGTGCACACTCCTTTCCCTCACTCTCAAACATGATGAAGTACAGACAGGTGCCTAACTCTAATACAGCTGGCTACAAGCCCCTGTGAGAAGTAAATGCCTAACCTTAATACACTTGAGACCCAAAGCATGCATTCAAAGTATTATTTCTTGCTAAGAAGTGGATTAAAAGTTTTCAAACTTACAATTTTTCAAAAATATGATTACCGTATATGAAAATGACTGCACTATGTAGTTGTTTGATGCACAAAGATTACTACGAATACGAATAGGGGTGAGTGATGTGCTCCTTGTGAGAGAGATCAATGTTCAAATTTACCTAACTATATAAATCATAGTTCAACATAGGCTGTTTACAATAAGTAACCCATTGAATACTACATAAGGACGAACCATTATTATTATTAATACATGAACACCTGAAACAGCAAGTTGAAGAGTGCCTAACTTTAATAAGTAAAGAGCAAATGCTTACAAATGAGGAAAGAAAAAATAATCCACCATGATAGCACTGTGTGGATTCATAATGCAAATGTGTAACTATATCATACTTGCAGAGTTCAGGAGAAGCAGGGAAAGTGTTATTTTAGTTAAGAAGATAGATCTGAATGTTCGATCAAACTGACTAACTGTAACTGGCTACATGTACCAAGGCAACGTTTCACAAAATCATCATAATTATGTACAAGTTTGCCAACAATACATGAATTGTATATGAATTTAACACGTTACAATGGGATTTGGGTGAACTTGTACTAAGATTGTTTCATTGATGCCTTAGATACCATCATGCCTCTTTTGCCTAACTATTTACAATTCCTAACAGCAACTGTGCCATACATGCAAGATGCCAAATGGATGCCTAACTAAATGACATCAACAATACTTGAATGATGAGAGTGCAGGTGAGTTTGCCTAACTTCAGATCTTTATAGACTTCAATGAAGAGTATGAAGTTGATACAGTATGCCTAACATGTTGACAACAGGCTTGTAGCTTGTGGCCATTCTTGTTGCTAGTAAAGTTTGTAAATTATGAAAGTTTGCCTCCCCACCCCCAAATAATTTAGGGCTGGATCTATGCCTTTTTTTTTTAATGATTATTATAATAATGATGGTGATGATGATAGATGGTGATGATGATAAGGATGATGAAGGTTGTAATGAAAATGATGGTGATGTTTTAATCAGTAAGACTGAATAATCATTGGAAATGGAATGAGACACTTCATTAAATTAAAATAACTAAAAACAAAAGTTCCGTTGGCGTTGACAATGTCAATGACAGCTTTCATTTTCGACTAGGCCTAGCCTAGGCCTATAATATATTTAAATAATGTTCAATATTTAGCATCTACTCTAAATAGTATAACAAGAGATTGCACTAATATAGTAGTTACCAAATCACTGGTAAAGAACCATGCCTCGCTCCCGATCGAGTGTATACGAAAGTCACGAGTCAGGTGACGCATTAGGCACAGTGACAGTTCAGTGAAAAGAGCTTGAGTAGAGAGCGCGTTAGCTAGGCCCTAGCTCAGCGATAGCTATGGCTGAGGACTATTTCAGTAGCTGGCCTGGCGGTTACAGAACCCTGGCTCTAGATCTCTTCTTGGCGTGAAATTTCATCGAATTGCAAAGCCCAAGTTTGGGCAGTTTTTTCGATGAAGATGATTTAAATGTTCTATCGTGACTCACCTATCTCGAGCCATCATTTTACTGCTGGAATATTTGCCCTTCTATCACTCGATAATCGCCATGAAAACAATGCACTCACGGAATCAAAATAAACGCACATGTCTCTTTTGTTTATTTTATATAAATGAACTACAGATGGCGCTAGACCTTTTCAAATGAATAGTCTTTTCGGGGTCATAAATTTTCATTTAGTTTTAGTATCATGGGAATCCCATGGCTTGAGCAGGGCTTGAGCTATAATGCTAAATGTTCATCAACATCAAAATGCATATGCACCCATATCAACTGACAAGTTAGATGTTTATTTGAAATATATTGTGTAAAAAATGGACAGAGAAGCGGAAAGGAGAAATAGTCTAATCACGACTTAGGGGATCTAAGGCCATGTAACATTGATTACATGTTGATCGTCCGGATTTTTTGAAAAAGAGGAGGAGGGTGTACCATGTTATTTGATATTTGATATTTTTCAAAATGGCCGCTCGGTACATTTTCCCTGACAGTCGAGGCTATTTTTTTTCAAGATGGCCGCCGACAATTTTTTTTTTTTTAAATCAGAAATAGAGCCATTTTAGCAGTGTTTTTCATGTTTTTTTTCTTTCAAAAAAAAAAAAAATCAAAAAAAAATTTCAAAAAATAAAAAAAATAAAAAAAATAACAAATAACAAATAACAAAAAATAGGAGGCGGCCCCCAAAAAGGAAGCGGGCGGGGACGATCAACATGAAATCAATTTTACATGGCCTAAATCATATTTCCCTGATATTTGATTTTAACCTCAGTGAAAACAAAATTGTATAGCAAGCCAAGGAGATTTAAAGAAAATAAATACTAGCTAAAAATCGATGATTTTGTATATGTACGATACAATTACCAAATGATCAGATATCCCTATTTTGCTTGGGATTTTGCCCGTCGACATTTTATTCCTACGCTATAATTATTTCGTCAAAGTTTATATTACGGCTGTGATTGCAGCTACTGCGTTTTAGGTCAGGTTCTAGGCTGGGCATAATGAGATAAATGATCGAGGTTCTGTCCAGGCGTATACAGATAGTTCAGAGTTTCTGTATCAAAGTTCATGAGTTACAACGTGAGATGGCGCTATTGCACTTAAGGCAGATGGCAGCAGTGATCGTGAATGCATGAGGATGACGGGTAAAAATATGGCAGTGTTAGCCACTTCGGAGACGGCACTTGTACAAATGACCCCCAAATATCCACAAGTCTGTTACACATGGAGACCTCCCTCTTCAAGCATTTCAGAATAATCACTGCCAAAGTGATGGAGGTGCTTCCTGAATAGATTTTGGTTGCCCTTTTCAAAATAGTACTTCCACCTGTGTATCATAGAATAATGATTACATAACTTTCATGAACACGTATCCAGCAGTCGTCTAGGTGGGTTTTATATAAATACCGAGCGGAATGGAAAATGAAATATGGACCTTGAAAAAAGGAATATGGAATATGAAAAAGGGAAAGAAATTAAAATCAATGAAAAATTTGAGGCAAATCCGGGGGAAAAAAGCAAAAAGAAAGCTCTGAATTTTTAAATTGGTGTCCCAATCAAACACAAACCTAGTACTTGTAATTTCTTTTGCAATTTGATTGGTTTAAAGATTTTGTGATAATCTATTTTGATCAAAAGAAAATAATAGTCTCTTATTTATGCCTTATAAAGGTTTATATGCATTCCTCTTCGTGAAATAAATATACTTCTATTCCTTAACCAAACCAACAGCAACTATAAAATATAGAAACAAAAGAAGAGGTACTCAGTTAACGAAAAATCTTCCACATACTATGAATTATTTGAGAATAGCTTTACAAATAGATATCTTTCTCGTCTTTTCTTCTACAATTGTTTATCAACATTTTTCGGTTTTATCAATTTTATAGCCTAATACAAGCAACCCCACCCCCCCCCTCCCCCCCCCCCCCCCCACCCAAACAAAAAGTGACATGCTTAGACGAAATGCTGCAATGTAGAATTGACAGAGGTTTGGGCAGATTTAATTACAACTTGCCATAGTTAAAAACTTGTGGGATTCAATAAATTCCAAATTTTGTTTGAACGAAAACGATGAAAAATGCATATGACGGAATAGTTCGTGTAAATCTGCAAGTGGAAGCTGTATGTACTCCCATCGAAAATCTGGTCGAGCGCCATCTAGTGGCAGACCTCAAAGAGCATCGAAAAACATTGTCATAGCAGCAAGACGCTAAATGAACATTTTGCAGCGAAATTGAACTACATGTACTATGCATGTAGCTTGTCTTCTTCTGTTCATTTCTTTTTAAATGATCACATTTTTTCCTTTAAGATAACTCCCTTCTTCAATTTCAAGATGTAAGGATGCCAATTAAAACTTACTTGATGCTATTTGAAAGTTCCTACAGCAAAGGTTGTTAGTAACACATTTTAATATATTCAGCAATTAAGTAGTTTGTAATGATGTGTTAGGAGCGTGAAAGATTTCATTATAAGTCTCGATTATTATAGGACCGGGTAAAGATTGTTTAGTGAATCTTGTGGCTAGAATTTATACAGCGTGCTACAAAGTATGGCCAGTCTCAGATTGAAGATATCACTTGACGAAATGGGGGCGACTGGAGAGTGTAAAGGAAAGACTGGTGATCGAAATAAAATGACCAGGTGTAAAGGCAGGACAGAACAAATAGAGAGTGTAAGATAAACAAAGAAAAGAGGGGTAGTGAGAAAACAGTGACATAATGAAAGAGGGAGGAGGGGAGAGAAGAAGGGGAAAGAGGTAGAGGTGATGGGAGACGCAGAGGCAGAGATGGGAGATGGAGAAAGTGAAAAGAGGGATATGAAGAAGAGAGAAAGTGTGAGACAGAGAGAAAGAGAAGATGGAGAGACAAAGAGGGAGCATGGGAGGGATCTATATAATATAGATAGAGAGAGGGAGAGAGGGCGAGAGAAGTGGGGACAGAGAGAAGTGATATTTTTAGATCAACTGTTATTATGTGATATCCATTTTAGAACTTGTTTATTTTGCATTTTCGATCATTCTCAAATTAAATTATCAGAATATAAACATACAGGAAAAAAAAGAAGATATTATTTACAAGCATGACAAGAAATAATATTGTAAGTAAATAAAGGTCAAGAGCGTAATTATAAACTTTTCATTTCTAAGTGAGAAATATACCTTTAGTAAAGTTAAAGCTAATCAATAACCTGAAATGTAAAATATATATTTCATTAATAGACTTTTGTTGTTTTTAACATTAAAAAGTTCCTGCTCAATATAAACCTCAGGAAAATGAGTAATTAAGTATGGAAAAACAATAAAAGATGTCATACATCTCTCATTGGTGACGATATAAAGAAATTATCTGTAATCAACCTCCTTCGGTTGATACGAGGTATACAAATTAATGAACTGTCGTATCGGGTCTGCGTAAGGAGGACGGTCGAAGAGGGGCTAGCACTCGCGCTACCCCAGGAGGATGAGAAGAGAAGAAGGGGGCAATGACAAAGACTCCTCCCTGGTAGAACAAAATGCTTAAAGGTCAAATTGAGCTCTTGTCATGCAATTAAATTTGAAAGAAACCGTCTCCAAGTTATTGGGAAAGGTTTGCTATCTAGTAAATAAAGACAGTAATGTTTATACTGTGATTTTTTGAAATCATCAAAATAGTAATTGAGGCAACCTTGCTGAAAAGTAGATGCTCTGCACACATAAATGAGTATACGGGACTACACATCACACAAACGTGTGGAATAGAATTGAATGTATGGTCCAAACATTTTAGATCAATTTCTTGTCATACATGGTGTATTTTGAATATGAGGGCCATTGAAGAGAAATCCTTTTCATGTGACATTTCTCCTGCGATACTCTCCAAAAATACCAAAATAAGAAGAAGAAAGCTGAAGTTATTTTTCTCTTTTACTAGAACTCAATTTTCGCTTTAAAATATTGAGGACGGGGCTAGCGGGAAGATGAGGGGAAGGGGCAGGGACAGGGACAAAGGCCTTGCCTTGCCCGCTCGCAGCTCCATAGATACTGCTATGCGTGGAGTTTGTAGACCAGCTGGCATTCACACGAATCCGCTGAACCAAAGACGGGGAGGAGGGGGAACAAAGGATCGGGCGGAGAGCGGGGAGGGTTGGGGTGGGGGCAGGGAAGGGAAGGCTAGAGGAAGATACCGCACTCATAATGGAACCGAGTAATTTATTAATGTTATGCATGATCTTCGTCTTTGTGTAGAAAGTCTTTGTTACACAAAATCTATATTTTTTTGTCTTCGACATTTTGATAATTTCATAGTTTTTTTAAATATTATTTTGAGGCCTAAAAAGCCATGGGTATCAAAGCAACACCAATATAAAGGAATGTTTTTTAAATATTTTTTATAGAGATCCATTTTCTTTTCAAAGCTCAGAAAAAATAATTTCAGTGTTTTTCTTTTTTCTTTCGTTATTTCTGTTTTTTCTAGTTATGTTCATTGTTATGATTGTTTAAATTGTCACGATTAGCCTTATATACATTAATAGCAGTGAGGGAAAACATATCACATTTGTTATTGCATATCGTTTGTTTTAGTTGTTACCATTTTGTCACTATTGTCACAAAAATCAACAGGAACCATGAAAGAAGGAACAAAATGTCTCTCACTCACATATCAAAAGATAAAACTGAAATAATTATCTGGCTTCGTGTTAACTCAGAATATGAAATCAATACAAAAACAAAAATTATAGATACATAGTACCCAGAACTTAGATCATTATATTATCATTATAATCGTTGAAAAAAGAGTAATGTTATATGACATGAATACTGAAATAAATATTGTAAAGCCCATTGAGCAATATATCATACTCATCACTTGAAAATGACATTGAACAATAACCCCTCCTCCTTCTTTTCGCACCCTGTATCATCAAGACAAAGACCTTGATTTTTTTTCTCCTTTGGCGCGAAAAATAGCGCGCCAAAACAAAGGGAGAGAGCAAAGCAATTAATGAGCTGGTGCATATCATTAGATTCATTAACATAATGAGCTATGAGTGATGACGCTCATCTATCACAAAGAGTATTGTGTTGGTCTGAGTATTTTCAAAAACAATATTTGTGCTATGATTTCCTGTATTTTGTTTTATTGTGAGAGTGAGGAAGATTTAAGAGACAGATGATACAAATTTATCGAGATTTAAAAAAAATGCTTTGTGTGAAAAAGAACGTATCTGTAATTTAATTCAATTCAATTCATTTTATTTCGTTTTCCATTAAAAAAAACCATTAAAACATCCTAACATGGTATACAGATAAAAGATTGATTACAAGAAAAATACAAAGGGAAGGAGCAAACAATTAATTAGATATATATAGGGAATTCATGTTTGTTTGTTTTTTAACATTATTTTGTTTCCTTTTCAAGCACTTTAGTTAGTTCCCTGATCATATTTCTACAGGATTAAAGGAAAATAACAGAAACAACCATAACAAAGACGAGATTTAGTATATATGAGAATACACTAAAGTTCCCTTAAGAATTGTGAATAATGAATTTAAAAAAATAAAAAAAGAACTAAAAGTTAGAATGTTTCATTAAATTAGTGTTCTTCAAAAAGGGAATAAAGAGAAAGAAAGCCCGCCCATCAAACTTCCAAATTATTTTCGTTACGTTAGAAGTGTTAAGTATCATATTTAAAGATACAATTTTTTTGTTTAAACAGATAAAAACAAAAGAGAGAAATCACAAAAGTATACGAACATTTAAATTGTTAACTGCCTAGAGATTCATTTATATATCGAAATTCATCTCATTTCTTTTATCTTCGAATATACTAGTTAACGGTTCCTTCATATATTGTTTTTTGGTTGGTAAAATCTGCACAAGGTTTATACTTTTAACCAAGAAGATGCCGATATAGTTATGATTGTATAATTATGTAAATGATGATATTCACTATGCATTTCTCATTCTCTACTTTCTTTTCTTTAAAATTGCACTGACCTAAAATCACTTGACCCCCACCTACCACCCCCCCCTGTTTCTCTCTCTCTCTCTCTCTCTTTGTGTCTTTTGGTATATTTTCCTCTCTTGTTATTTAAATAATTTTATTTTAACATATTAGATATTCGATTTCGAGAGAGAAAGTAATGAAGAAGGATAAGGATACCGTCATCTTCACGAGCTAAATCGAGTTATCTTAAATGCAACACTTAGTAAATTTAATTCAAGTAGTAAGTCTCACTTGTGACATAATTACTGGTTGTTTTTGTTTTGGTTTATAGGCGTTTATCATTCAGAAGTAAATATATTTACGCCATTTCTAGTCTTGAAATGAAAAAAAAAAAAAAAAGTGATACAAACGCGACAAAAAAGGGTCGATCTGGATATAGGCTGCAAGTTAAAAACCTCATAGAGTGATACCAGAAAAACAAAAGCAAAACAAAAAGCAAAAACAAAACGAATAAAAATAGTAATAACAAAGAAACAATACAATTTATAATGAAATCAATCATAAAGAGAAATACAATGGCAAACTATATGAACAAAATTCTCCTCCATTTTAAAAGTTTGTGCAATTTCATATAAACATGTAGTTGTAAACACTTATTGAAAATAAATACAACTTAATATGTGCAAATTTTTCATTTTCTATAATCATTTCTATCGATGCAACCGCGATTAAATTTTTCGACACGCCCCCAGACAAAGGGTTCCTTCGTGGACAAAGCAAAACCAAGCCGGAAACCTGTCCACCAATATCATAACTTTGATCAAAATAATCATCCTAGAATAAATCTACTAATTTCTTAAATCATAAAGTTTAGGAAATAAGTGGGAAAATAGATTCGAGAACTACTTTGCAGGCTAGTTTTGTGAAATTTTCTACGGCGATCGCCCGAAAACAGCAGGATTGAAAATGTTTCACCGGGGATCGCGAGCCGTGCTATAAATAGAACTCGGGGGAACCCCTGAGACAACAATAGATTCTCATTACTCAGTCACCAACAAAGCATCTCCAAAACTCATCCTACGAAGATAAAATGAAAGAAAATATTTACCTTTTATCGCCATCGTGCTTAGTCCATCAAGTCGGTAGATATCACAAAAGTAAAGCATTTTATTCCAAGTGAAATTGTTATAATCCGACATTTTTATCCGTATTAATATCCGAGCTGCGAGTAGTGACCCTGGCCTTCGCTTTGTACACTCACACACACAAAACACTCCGAGGTACTACGTGTAGGATCCACGTGGTTCCGGGGATTTCCTTGCAGACGACATTTACCATGACAACACACTGAAAATTCACAAATTGTCCGTAATCCTGCCGCCGGAGAGATGCTCGAATATCCAAAATGCAAGGGAGACGAAATGCTGGGTCCAAAATCTTGTTTATTCCTGATATGATATTCCGTGTATTTCACCAGATTTGGAGCAGAAATGGTTAGCTCCTTGCCTGATTGTTGAATCACTCATTATTTTTGGTGGGGTTAAAACCGCATTGTGTTTTCATTCTTGTCTTTGGTATGGGGGGCTCTACAAAGACTTTCATGCTCCCCCAATCTTCCCGCCACGGACAGTGTTTTCCTTTGTTTCGCGATCATCGGCTTGATTAGCTCATGAGGACGCCTGCGATTGGTCCATCGTTTCAGAGGTTCGTCGTTTTCTACACTGTGATTGGCCTACAATTTTTAACTTTAGTACTTTACCAAAATGAATATGCATCAATAAGTGGAGTAATCAAGAATGAACGCAACGTCAACAATCACTTCCTAGGTCATGACCTCTTAGCTCAACGTCAGCTTCTGCTTCGTTTTACTACAATTTTGGCCAGATTGTAAACTAAAAATTCAGGTAAAGAACAGCCCTCTATTTCAGAAAGAAATCTTTATATGCATTGAAATACTATGATGCTTATTTTTATATTTGAATTTGGTTGAATATTGCCTCAGAAATTGGTAAAAATGTCTGTAGCTTTCTATTCACAAATGGAGTGAATCACTTGCATACGTGTCACTCTGTGAGTGTGGGGCTTGCGTCCATTGATAAAGCACCCGCTGCTAGCGGCCCAGCGAACGGAGTCTTCTGTGTCGTAAACATAATAAACTTTGGTCCCATGCGCTCAGACCTGTGGATGTGGAATATCTTGTTCTGTTCCCTCCCATCTCCCTGCCTAATCTTAGGCCTTGCTGAGGTAGTAGAGTAATTATGGAGTCATACATTTTTATTAAGAAGTGATGTGAATTTTAGATCTAGATCTATCTAGGTCTAGATCTATAAATAGACTCGAGGTCTACAATACAAAAATAATGGGATCTTTCCTTGCGACCTTAGACCGCACCTCCCCCCCCAAAAAAAAAAAATTGTTGTCAATGATGACTAGAGTCTAGAACTCTAATTCACAACTGACCATTTGGACCGAGACTCTGGCGTGGAGATACCTAACTATAGACCTAACGCACCAAAAATCTCTAAATCTCCCACAATTGTTCAAATAATAATGCTCATGATTTAAATAAGTCGTTATCTAACCTGTTTCATGTCGATTTTCTTTTCTTTTCGGGAGTATTTTTCCCTAAAAACGAAGACATTAGTAAACACTTTGTCACAGGTTTCATGGCAAACCGCTGCACAATACAAGTGCATACAGACAGGAGTCCTGGGTGCGTGCGCATGCGCGTATGTGAAGTTAGTGACTGTAATCTCAGATCCTCATTAAATTCATGCAAGTAGACCTCTAGACCTAATTCACATTATTAATTGATGATGATCATTTAATAATGTCACTAACTTCATGCACGAGCACTCAACAATTGACGCTTGACAATATTAGCTTGTAATTGTATTCAATAACATTGATGGAGCTAAACATGCAACACTGTCCACATTTTTGGAGCACCCACTTACCTCTTTACTCTGTACAAACATGAATATAGACCTCTATACAATTTATGGATTAACAACAATAAACAAAATGACAATGAGAAATTGATTTTAAGTTGCTATGAATTTTTCATGGTTTCATTCAGTTACAGAATTGTAATTTTCAGGTATGATTAGGTTGACACTTTGTGCTTCATAAATCGGTGTACTAAACCCAATTACTCAAACCTGCATTAGTGTAGGGTTGCGGTTCTAACACTAATTCCTAGCACTCTTAACACAGAGGCAGCCCAGCAGACATGTTGTAGGATTGATAACTACTGGCTAACTGACCAGGTTTTAATGTGTCAAAGCATAACAGCATGCTATGGAGCATTCCACATACATGTACATTCCATGCAAAGTAGAAGGAACCAATAAATATTCATAAAGTCCCATACAAGTACAAATCAGCATCACAAAGTATTCTTGAATATTCAAACATAAACAAAGGGTATATATTGAATATTCATAGTATATGTAAATTATACTATAAGCTTGACTGCATCAGGTGAACATTGAAACCAATGAGAGAGAGAGAGATAGACAGATAAAAGGATGGTGGATGAAAAGGGTGAATGTGAATGAGGGATGACCTATTAATATGAAAGGGATGAATCATGGATATGAGGGGGAGTTTCAGAAGTTCAAAATAAATCCCTACATTAGTCTGTATACCTTTAATTTTTATGACTACCAGAATTCTGCATCTCTTCTTTTTTTTCTCTCTCTCTCCCCTTCTGTAGAATGGTGACTGACGTGCAACTAGCCATCTTTGCCAACATTCTGGGAGTGAGTCTGTTCCTCCTGGTTGTCTTATATCATTTTGTAGCAGTCAACAACCCCAAGAGCAAGTCAGAATGAGCTCAAACTCACTCCTCTAGGTGTATATATCTTGTACAGGTAAGTTGTCATCCAAAACGTAAATATGCTCTTCAGAACATAAACACATGAAATAATCAAAGATGAAGAGGAGTTACGTGTTGTTCTGAAAGTCTCAATTATGTAATTTGTGCATGTATCACAAAAATTGCTAAAAAGAGAGCAAGTCCATATTGCAAAAGGGCATGGGGTTACCAACTTTAATGATTGATGAAATATTCTTTATCAAGTTCTTTTCGGCATTCCACAGTGAAAAGCAAGAAGAAGGTGATATCAAGTGATTCATCCTCTTTAGGTTAAATGAATAGAAAACAATCATACATGTCGTCGCGGGTTTTACGAACCGACGTAATGGCACGCGCAGACCGAAAATGGAAATCCAAGAAAATCGCGTTTGAAGATTTTAATATTTTTAG
This sequence comes from Strongylocentrotus droebachiensis, assembly GCA_035222895.1. NCBI lineage: Eukaryota > Metazoa > Echinodermata > Echinoidea > Camarodonta > Strongylocentrotidae > Strongylocentrotus > Strongylocentrotus droebachiensis. The sequence continues at coordinate 10,388 of JAVYIG010008882.1, read as the reverse complement.
TCATCGTTTTCTGTGTCTTACCTCTATCCAATTAAGAACATTTTGATAGATTAATGAAAGTGGAAGTTGCCCTTGCTTTTCGTTTTTAAATTTTGATGTACATTCTTGAAATACGTGAAATATCTTACTCGAAACATACTGCGTCGGTTCGTAACACCCATCGTTTAATGCATTTTCATACGCTACGCATTAAGCGAGTTACTTTTTTTTTTTTAACGGACCGACGTAATGGCACGCGCAGACCGAAAATGGAAATCCAAGAAAACCATGTTTGAACTTTTCAGTCATCGTTTTTTGTGTCTTACCTTTATCCAGTTAAGAACATTTTAATAGAGTAATGAAAGTGGAAGTTGCCCTTGCTTTTCATTTTTAAATTTTGATTTATATTCTTGAAATACGTGAAATTTCTTGCTCGATACATACTGCGTCGGTTCGTAAGACCCATCGTTTAATGCATTTTCATAGGCTATGTAGCTAAGCGAGTTACGTGTATCACGAACCATACGTAGTACACACTGCGCCGGTTCGGAAGACCCAACGTTATAATATTGCACGCGCATGTTATTGTGTGTTGTATGTAATTAAGCGCAGGTATACCGAACTGACGCTTATTGTATGCGCGTCGGTTTGTAAAACCCAGTACCGCCCGCCAAACGACTTTTCGGTTTCCTCTCTTCAAATTGATTTTAATCACTCATGCGTGAAATATGCATTATAATGAGTTGCATCAAATGAAAGAGGAGGATCTAAGCTTTCCAAATATGTGTCATTTATTAATTATAATTGTGATTAAGCTATGATAAAACATCGATAATTCTTGGTTTCGTTTTTTCTGGGACGCACTGTATATTGAAAAATGTTTATATTGAGACATTGTTATACCAGGGCTCAGAAAACTTAAAATACAAGGAAGTTTGCCTGGCAAAATTACCTTTGTTGCAACAAGAGCTTGCTTATAGCAGTGTTCTTTATAACCACGTGCCACTATGTTACTATTGATACCATTGCATTATACTCCTAACTAATGGTCGTCTTTTTATTTGCACCAAACAGAATGAAATTTAAGAACCCTATCCGCAACATCAGTGCCACTTGAATAAACGGAGGTGAGATGACTTCACTTTCAGATGGCTGAGAGGAGTGATACAATTCTTGAACCAACTGCCATACTCCTTGGCACAGCAAACACAGCCCTTGCTGAACACCGCTACTGCTAGAGGATGAAGAGCATTCACACTAGTCTGAAAGCTACCAATCAGCAGTGTCATGCAAGAATTGCACTACTCTCCCTTGTGAACACAACCACACAGTCTCCATGAGAAACATTATAGCCTAAGATGCATAAAATTTCAATTAATCATGTTTAAAAAAGAAAAAAATAGTCCATTGATGCACCAAAGCGTAAGAGCAGCATGACAAAACTATTCTTTATTTTCTCGTTTATTTTCATATTTTCAACTTGACATTCCGTTCAGCTTTATTATTGTCATTCATATTGTACAATGAAAGTTATAAACATCTTCACTTTACACAAGGCCGCATTCAGAAGTTGTGTCATTGATCTGCTCACATGTAGATGTAAATGTAACCTATTTGTGTTTAAATGCCCTCCACAAAACAAGGAGTAATATTGAGATTGTCTATTGTGATTTGGCACCTTCAGTTGGCGATGTTTTAAAAATACATTGCCTGCTATCAATTGACCACTATGCCAGATACTTTAACATCATGAAGTGAAAGCAAATCCTATTTAGGCAATAATCATTGAGCTACATCATTGCTGAATATTATTTTCAATTTGGCACAACCTTTAAATCTACATCTCTGATTAATATTCCTATTTTATATTAATTCCATCCACTACATTTGTGGTGTAAAAGATATTATTAGAATAAATGATGTAATTATTTTACAGAAAGTTCTCACATTGTTTTCAAATCTCGGGTAGATTTCACTATTGAGAGAGAGAGAGAGAAAGAGAAGAGGGAGAGAGAGAGAGAGAGAAAGGATGGAGAGGGGAGGGGAGGGATGAAAGAAGTACATAGAATTGAGAAAGAAGAAAATGAGGGAGTGAGTGTAAGAGAATGATTAAATCTAAAGGATTTAAGTAAGGAGACGAATGAAAGGGGGATTTTGATAAATATGCAGATACAAATTATAATTTGTGAGGGATGATGCTATGAAAAAATAGGTGAAAGAATTACTGAAAACAATTGGAAAGCAAGACACAAAGAAAATTGTAGGTGATCGGAAAACGTGCTGGGCTATTTCTTATGCAAGACTTCTCCTTTTCCTGAACACTTTCCTCAATGTCTCGTGTTCTTCCCCCCCCCCCCCTCTCCCTCTCTCTCTTTCTCTCTCCATCTCCCGTTCTCGGCGTTTTCCCTCCCTTTTCCATTCTGATGACACTTCCTTGGATTCGGATTACCCATTCGTTTCTCTTCTTTTTCTCTATACTCTTTCACCTCCATGTAAGTTCAGGACTGAATTATTCATACCCTTGTAAATGTTATGTTTGTTCCCTTAACATCAGAATGATAGGTAGATTAAATTAGGTCCTTTGTACAATACTTTTGAATGTAAACTTCAATATGTCACATTCTCAGCAACAACAAAAAACATAAATCGGGACAGACCAATTATTCACATATTTTGTACTTTAAAAAAATATGAAATTTGGTAAGGGTATGAATAATTTAGAATAATTTAGTTGTTTACACTACTAGTTTAATCACCCCCCCCCCCCCCTCTTTCCCTCTTTCTCTCTCTCTCTCCCCTCTCTCTCTCTCTCTCTCCCCCTCTCTCTCTCTTTCTTCTCTCTCTCCCTCTTTCTCTTTTTCCATCTTGTACATAATAATCTCTCACGTTATCTGTATGGATTATAATGTCTCTGTCATTCTGTCACATTTATCACCCTTGTCTTTGTCTCCCTCTTTCATTCTCTGTGTCTGTCTGTCTATGTCACTCTCCTACCCACTCCTCCCCTAGCTCTCTCTCTCTCTCTCTCTATCTCTCTCTCTCTCTCTCTTCCACCCCCCCCCCCCAATTCATTTCGGTTCTTCATAATACACAGTACCTTTCAATTAATTATTCGTCTTTAGAGAAATTAACACTCATCCCCGCACATACATTATACAACAAGATAAAAGTTTCCAGTTCCAGTATTTGTTTACATTTTATTAGTACTGTACATGGTTACATTATTAAACATACATTAACAAATACATTATAGCGGCGTGATCATGTTTTGTAGTACACCAATCAATTAAATATCGCATTAAAATGATATAATGAGCTGAATCCTAAATATGCCAAAGGATTCTTTGCGGCTACATTATATACAGCGTCAGGCATGCAAATTTAATTTTTTTTATAACCTCAGTATTATGATACGATATGATAATTTCCGTGAGCTTATACGAACACACGAGGGTCATATATTGACGTTATTTCTAATTACTAAAATATGGTTTGCTGGTGTAAATAAGTATATTGATTTGGTTACATAAACTATGGTAAAGTAAACCTTTTTAATGAGCCATATACATTGCGAATTCCTTGAATATCTTTTATACATAAATCATACAAATTGCTGGACCAAGTAGTCATATTTTCCTTATACGATCACAAGGAATTCAATTTCCAACGTTTTTCCTAATTACTACAGCGTTGTTGGCTGGTTAAAAATACTAATATTGACAACATTGAAATCATATTGACATGGTTACATTAACTGTGGTAACAATACATTTAGTTATATACATTGATAATTGCTTCGTATGAACATATTTTATATTTTATACATAAATCAGCTGGGCCAAATAATATCCCCATTTACAGATCCTAAATAGATTGTAAATGCTATTTTTTCATATTAAAATAGGCTTTTAAGGCGAATACAGTGCACAAAAGTAAATAGAGCATTATCTATCACCAAAGTACAATTGATAACAGACTCATATTGTGAATTTATCTAAAAATATAAACGTAATTTTTTTTACAATGTTATTTTTGAGACAAATATATATCAATTGCTATATTTTTCTTCAAATTAGAGTAAATATTTACATAGAATGGTAAACAAGTCCATTGACTGTTATTTCAATTTCTGAAATAAACTCTATATTTTAGATTTCGTTAGTTTCAGTGCCAACCCATGTGATAAAAAAGAATACGACACAAAATTACTACCTCTTATATGTGGGTAGTATACAAAATCTATTTATCATCTATTTATGATATTTTCTTTAAAAAGCAGGGTAGTTCCATTCAGTAACACAGAGGGCCTGCTTCAAAAGATAGCCTGCTTTGAAAAAAATAATTCAACATAACATATTAAACATAAGAAATACATGGCAATGATAGTAACAGCTTTTAAATGAAACGAAAATACAAACAAAAGATATGTGATACATACAAAGCAAAAGAAAACAAAATATTAAATCACTTATAAATGGATTTAGTGTGCGATTTAGCGAGCTTTGGGAAATATCAGTGAGACGTATCATTTTGTCATAAAAACTATTTACAAAAATGATTTAATAAACGACACTACAAGAGAAGAATAAAGCTGTACAAATTCACGTCGTAATCCGAACTTCGCTCACTCAGCGGCCTCTTCCATCGGTGCCTGATCATCCTCGCATTCGTCGTGGACTTCATGAACCTTCTCGACATCGTCGACAGCATTCACTTGGGTCTTGGTAGCCGAGCTATCCTCTGGTTGTTTACCGTTGCATTTTCGAAGTCGTTTGCCGTGTTTCTTTCCCTTCTTCTCATGACGACCGAATCCACGTCGTCCATGACCACACCCATGGTGATCGTATGGAAAGAAGAGCCATGGAGGGGGAAGTTGACATTGACCTTCAGGACGCTCGAAGTCGTCATCGTTGTCGCATCCAGACGTCGCTAGCTCGTCTTCATCTGATCTCTGACATCGATGATGATGGCAGCAGTGATTCCCTTGTTGTTGTTTCCAAGCTTTCTTCTGTGCCTTGGCCCACTGCTTCATGGACTTCTTGAAAAACTTTTTGGCCATGTGACGGTTGCCATGGCAATCGGAGAAGCGGTGATGAGAGTGATGCATGGGAGGAAAGGGTGGTCTGTTGAATCCACGGAGATGGGGTGGCATTGGTGGAGGTACCATAGAATGATGGGGAGCGGTGTGGCAATGGTGCTTGTGCTTGCCATGGTGATGCTTATGATGACCACGCCCATTTTTGCATCCATGTTTACCATGGTGACATGTATGCTGGGATGATGCCTTCTCTTTCTCCAACTCTGTAGCGTTAGATTTAGTGGGTTCTTGTTGAGCTTGGTCAGTGGCTTGCCCTTCCGTCTCAAGAACCTCGCCATCATGCGGCTGTCGTCCTTGGACATCAACATCGGGTGCGTTCTGCTCATCATCGCTCTCGCTGCTACTGCTGCTCGACGATGATTCACTTGATCCACTACCATCTCGTTTACGTCCTTCCTTCAGATGACATTCATTCATTTGCTCCGCCATTGACGTCACATACTCGTCATCATCGTCGACAAAGAATCTACCAGATCCCCTTCCATTTCGACCTCGGCCTCGTCCACCATGTCCATGTCGTTGTCCCCGATCTCCGAAGCCGAACCAACCTCCATGATGTCCGCGTCCGCCCCCTCTACCTCCGAAGCCAAGCCAACCTCCATGATGTCCACGTCCTCCTCCTCCTCTACCTCCAAAGCGGTGCCCGTGATCCATCCCGTATACACCCGACGGATCCGACATCATCGCCATCATCATCGCCCGACGTCGCCCACGACCTCCACCAGGCATCCAACCACACGGAGCTCCACCATGACTGAAATGATCTCCTCCACAATGTTGCTCTGCGTCGAAATAGGAATCATAATCATTTCCTGGTTTCTCCGTGCTAGTGCCCGCCTCGCCACGGTCGTGCATAATGATATGTGTTACCTCCTTTGTTAGATAGACACTAGGACTATAAATGATCGAATAGCTGATCGAAGCCAAATAAGTAGATAATATCAATTTTGGTCTGAAGACTGTATCAATACAGGAATTCTCTGCAAAAAGAACAAAATGACGATCAGCTAGGTGTGCACGAACTTATGAGTATCGATCTGATGATCAAGAAGCGAATGAGTAAACTGCTCGTTCCTGTCCCTATTTATACCTTCGAGTGTTGATGCAACGTAGTTGCAACGTTTGCAGTTTCGCTATCGTTTTTATTTTCATTGTTGACACGTTTCCGAAACGTACGGTGCCGTACCAGTGCGTTCTGTTCCACACACGGATAAACAAACGTAAGCACAACGTTTTGCAGGAAGGATGACGTCATAGCTATAAAAGATACAGGAAACAAGGTCGAGTGCGATCACATGATGTTGTTTGTATAGATAATGGTTGACCTGCCGTTTCCTAAACGTAGCAAACCGTACCAGCATGTTCCATTCCACAATTATTAAGAGGGGTGGGGTACGGTACGTGTCATTCATTATTGCAGTTTAGAATGTGAAAATCTAGTTGTGGACAATAACGGGAGAGAGGGGAGGGGAGAACGACGTAGGGGGAAGAAAATTTTAAAATGTGGTAAGAGAAAACGAAACAATATATCTAATATCGGTTTAATGAGGACGAAAGAGAGAAAGAGGGAGAGGGGGTGGAGAGAGAGAGAGAGAGGGAGAGAGAGAGAGAGAGAGAGAGGGAGGGAGGAGTTTGATTCATAAAAAAAACATTATGTATCAAAACGCACAGTTTATCATTTTGACAGAATAATATTGTAAAGGTTGCAATTATCAGATTAACTGTCTGATGATGATGATCATAATAATGATAATGATATACAATACATCTTCATTTGATCAAATTTATAATTATCCATTTTGTAACAGTAATAGTATACATCTTTACATCGAATAGCATAAATATATCAAAATTAAATGTTAGGAACGAGTCACTAGACATTAACAAAAGCAGTACGCCCCCCCCCTACCTTCCCAGTACACTCCAAAGTCTAATACAACAATACAATGTTGAAACGGACTGTGCACTTTCTCAAGGAGAATGACGTCATCGAATATAGATAGATTCGGGAGTGTAGGGTCGTGTGCAGTGAAATGAATTACTTGTGGTATACCGTTTCCAAAACGTATATGTCAACATGTTCCATTCCAAAGTCTCCACCAAAGTAATTAAAACGTAGCAAAAACGTTCACATTGGCACATCTAATAAAAAAGGAAGATAGTTATATTAGAATCCTACATGTCTTCGCTAATGTGACATGCAAATCGAGGGGTAAAACATATTATGTTACATTAATTTTCAAGATTTTGGAATTACCTAAGGGAAAGAACGTAAGCCCTATCATGTCTTTCTCCTACTCTCTAAATTGTTGTTTTATTTGTTATCTGTTATTCTTTTGATTGTTTTAATTTTCAAATCTTTGTTTTATATTCAATAGTTGAGTATTATAGGTTCATTCTTGGGTATAGCTTACTCAACTTAATAGGTGTTTCCATCAGATTGTCATGATTGTGTGGCACTACCCCTCCCCCTCCCCCAAGCCTTTCATAATGCCAGTAGTTGTGGAATGGAATATGCTGGTACGGCTTGGTACGTTTAGGAAACGGCAGTACAACCATTATCTACAAACAACATCACGTGATTGCACTCGACCTTGTTCCCCAGTATCTTTTCATAGCGATGACGTCATTCTTCTTGCAAAACGTTGAGCTTACGTTTGTTCATTATTATGTGAAACAGAACCAGTTGGTACGGCACGGGACGTTTCGGAAACGTGTCAAAAGGAAAGCGAAACCGCAAACGTTGGTACTACGTTGCATCATGTTTAAACAGTATAAAACAAGGACAGAAACGGGCATAGAGAGAAGTAATTTAACAAACTACATATTTTTAAATTTACTTACTGAAGACAAAGAACCAATTAATCCAAGACACACACACACGAAAAAAGCCAATGTAATGTAATTCCTGCGTCTTTTAACTCGATAGATTGCTGAATAGAGAAATACGAACTAGACAGAAGATGTACATTCGAAAAAGAAATGAAGAATTGGATTGAAGACTTGAAGATTACTTTTGAGAAAATCCCCTAAAGAGGAATTCAGGCATGCCAAGCAGGGTTAACAGTGGCATTAAAAGAAATGAAAAATTCATCAGCTGGTAGAGATGGCATTAAAGCTATCATGGTACAACAGTTACCAGAAAATGCTCTTAAATTATTATTACTGTTGTTTAATGATATTTGGAACTCCTCAATTTTCCCTGCAGAATCATGTCATTCAAATCCCTATACTCAAACCTGGCAAAGATCCGACTTATCCTTCGTCATGGCCCATCTCGTTGACTCCCACGTTCTCTAAACTTATGGAGAGAATGGTTAAAAATAGACTGGTATGGTTCATTGAACAAAATGATATCATGGTTTTAAGAAAAAACAGAAGTGCAATGGATCTACTTAAATTAGAAACAGATGTACAAAAAAGGATTAGCTAATATAGAATATACTAAGTTGTTTTCATTGACCTCGAAAAGGCGTCTGATCTTCTATGGAGAAAAGGAATAGTATACAAAATAATAATGAATGGTTATGAGTTCATGTGACCAACAATCCTCCAATCAAATGACAAGGATCCACGTAGGTGTTGTATAATATACAATAATAATGTCACCAGTTTAATATTAAGGGAAAAGCACTGCGATGGACAAATACATTTTTATACAATCGCTACTCTAAGGTTAAAAGTTATCTTCCCAGTATATTTTACAAAACGGAACGCCTCAAGGCAGTGTTATTCAATATTATGCTGAAAGACTTAAACATCATAGAGAAATCCATCACAATGTCAATGTATGCCGATAATATAGGCGTGTGGTGCCACGGCAGAAATTTTGAGTTTTTGCAAAAGAAAATGCAAAAACTCATCATTGAAATTGAAGAGTGGTGTAAAACTTGGAGTATGAATATTTCAACACAAAAATCTGCTGCAATGGTTTTTACCAACATACCTCAAAAAGAGGTGAAACTAACAAGTAATGATAACTTAGTACCACAATATATGGAATATAAATTCCGTGGTATTTGGTTTCAGGTTGTCATAACAGGTGGACGTGGAAAGGGCACATTAAAATTATAAAAGAGAAATGTTCTAAAAGAATTAATTTGTTGCGGTGTATTGCGGGCACAAAGTGGGGCAACAGAAGTGTAATTCTCTATAGAGTATACAAGGACAAATACGATCAATATTGGACTACGGCAGTGAATTATACTGATTCAGCAAGCCGTACGTTAAAGAAAGAATTAGACTCAATACAATATCAAACATTGAAAATTACAACAGGAGCTGTCTATAATACCTCACTCGATGCACTACAACTGGATGTGGTGAACGTCCATTGCAATTATTAAGAGAAATCTATATTTGTTTTACTTATTGTCAAATAAAGACAGCCATCATCCAACTTTACAATTTTGAGCAACTTGACTGAAAATCAGGTCAAAGTCCTTTTATCAAAAGAGCATGCAATACTGAATTTAAAGTTGAGCAACAAGTAAAAGAGTGTTAATCGAACCTTTCTGGTGTTATTCAACGCCTAATATTTCCTATTATATTAACACATTAATAAGAAATACCAGAATTGGCATAACAAAAAGTTATAGGTCTTCATCAATAAACATAATGAGGGCAGAATTATTAGTAGCGACAGTGATGACCTTGGAGTGGCTTGAAGATTGTAGAGGAATGTCAGTTTTTTTCTTAACAGATTCATTGTCAGAAATTCAGGCTCTAGAAAGCAGCCAAAAAGTTAAAAATACCCCTTTTGCTGATATTTTTTTAGAAAGTTAAAATACTAAAAATGTCAGATATAGAGGTAGTAAACTTTGAATGGATACCTTCCCATTGTGGTGATCGAGAAACGAAATAGCAGACAATCTCGCCAAAAAGGAGCGCTGAAAGAAAACATTGATCTAGAAATGTTATACATAAAGGAAGAGTTGACAAACACATGTCTTCAGTTTATAAAGAGATCTGGCAATTTCAATGGGAGTCCTCATTAAATGGAGGACAATTATGGCGAATTCAGCAAAATGTCACAAAAACAGAAAATATTTAAGGTTTCAATAGAAAGGAGGAAGTAATAATACATCAGTTGAGACAAGGAAATGCAAATTAAATTATTATCAGCACATTATCACTCAACATGTAGATGGACTATGTATCCAAAAACTATAGAGCATTTTTTACTACAATGCAAGAAATATGAAAGAGAAAGAAGGATAACGCAAAGACGATTGAAATGTGATACGTTAGATTTATTACAATTATTAGGGAATTTATCGGATTTTAGAGTCCTCTTAGATTATATTAAAGC